>CAUYPK010044976.1:0-24839 GCA_963574355.1 Loris lydekkerianus
GTCTGGGGGATGTCTTATTTGGGTTGAGTCGTGCTGGAGTTCTAAAACTGCTATCTGAATTTCAGAATCTCTTGGCATGTCTGGAAAGTTCTCCTTCATAATCTCATGGAGAAGAGACTCTGTGTTTTGGGAAGCCACTTTGTCGCTTTGGGGGATCCCTATAAGATGAATATTGGTTTTCTTTGAATTATCCCAGAGCTCTCTGAGAGAGTGATCTGTTTTTGCCCTCCATTTCCCTTCCTCTTTGAGAGTTTGGGAGCATTCAAAAGCTTTGTCTTCAATGTCAGAAATCCTTCCTTCTTCTTGCTCCACTCTGTTATTGAGGGATTCTACTGTGTTTCTCAGATTTGAAGGGCTGCAACTTCTTGTCTCAATGTGTCAAAATCTTTGGTCATTTGGTCTTTGAATTTGTTGAATTCTTGAGATATCTTTTGGGTTACTGCTTGGAATTCTAATTCGATCTTATTTGCTATCCAGATTCTGAATTCGTTTTCTGGCCTCTCAGCTATTTGTTTGTGCACGGGATCTTGGGCTGTGTCTGCCCCATTGATCCTTGGGGGAATTGATTTACTCTGATTATTCACATTGCCAGAGTTTTTCTGTTGATTTTGCCTCATGATTGTTTTTCACCATTGCCTCTGGCTGTCCTCAGAGTTGGGGAGGTATCTTTCCAAGATTAGACCCCAGTGGGATCACTCTATTGTTGCTAGATCTTTGTAGGAAGTGACCCTGTGTAGTTCCTCTGGGACTTCCCCAGCCAGGGAGTTCTGGTCATGGAAGCAGCTCCAGAGTGTGACACACCTGGATCCAGCAGCAGGGTGGGAGGTGGTGCGCATGGTTCTGGGAGTGCCTGCTGCCCAGTGATTTTTGCGCAGAGAGCCCAAGGCTCCAGCAGTCTCTGGCCATGAGAAGGACTCTGCACAGAGGCAGGGAGGGCTCTGGAGGGCACGCAGCTACCAGAGTCCCTGGCCAGACGAGTGGGCTGGTGTGGGGGCAGGGAGGGTACAGGAGGGAGAACGCAGGGTTGTGTAGCTCCTGCAGTTCCTGGTCAGGGCATACAGAGGCCAGGCAGGCACGGGTTGCAGGTCAGGGGTCATAGCACAGCTCTTATGGAGGTCTGGGTGGTGCCAAGCTCAGGAGTTTGAGGTTGCTATGAGCTGTGACACCACGGCACTCTACCCAGGGCAACAGACTGAGGCTCCAGTGTGCCAAAACCGGACTCACTTTGCCCCTGAGGGTTAAGGCTGTAAGTCAACTCAGTCCCCACCTTTAGGCTGCTCAGTCACTAGGTTTCTAGCTCCTGCCCGATCCTTGCTCTGGGACCCTGAGGGCGGAGCTTGCCAAGGCAGTTGTCTCACCAATGGCTCCCTACGCCCCACAACCAAACACTATTAGCTACATCCGGCTCAGCAGCTCAGTCTGGGGCCCTAGACAATGCCCAAAGTTCTCTGCATTTCTGCTCAAGCTTTCCCCAAGGCAGTTCAACTGAGTGCCAAGTCCAAAAACACCGAAACAGTTCACAGGTAAGGCCTTTCCCGTTTGCAATCTCACTGCTGCTTGTACTTACAGCTGCCAGTGGGATTAGGTTGATCAAACACATGCAACCACTTGCCAGTTTTCCACTGTTTTTGTACTTCTCTTGGGGTCCAGAAGTCCCTTACTGACTCCCTGTATCCTCAAAGGGATGATTATAGGCAGATTCCACCAGCCAGAGATGCCTGGAGTCTGCTATCCCAGACTCACCATGCCCAGTTGTAGGGAAGCTGTTACTTGGCAGCCATCTTGCTCCACCTCCTCAATGCGGGTCTTGAACAAAGAAATCGAAGAAAAATCATCTTCGATCTTGTGCAAGTAAGTCTCTGGGAACAGCCAAGAAATATCCACACAAGAATGTTGGAAGAACTCCTGTAATTCTCAGGAAATGACATCTGAATCCTAAGTGATCATAAAAGAGGATGCATTCACCTATATCAGGGAAACTTCAGATATCAGATCCAGCACAAGGGCAGAGGACAGAGGCAATGTTTCCAAAGAACCCAATGATGGATGAGATGCCACCATGGTCAAATACATTTGAGAATGATTCATTCTGCCCCTTCTACTTCTCCCCCCTGTCTTCAATTAATCTTACAGAAACCAGCCCCATGACATAGGGAGAGGTGTAGAGGCACTAAGCATGGAAATAGAGAAGGTAACCATGCCCATTAATCTCATTGCATTTGACCAGACATATTTCTGAACTTAGACAGTTGGTGATTAGAAGCAACTAGAGGGGCTTATATTATTGAAAATGGTTTTTAAAAAAAATCATGAATATAGTCTACATTTCATTGAAAAGCAGAAAAAATAACATTTCAACTACATTAAACATGAGGGTCGATTGTCGCAAAATTTCATTATCATTGTTCATGAATGGTATGTGCTGGTAGTAGGATACTTTCCATGTATTTCATCAAATTTTTGTATTTCCAAAAATCCCTTGTTTTTTTCCAATTAAGATCTGTGTGTTTCAAGAGTAAGCATTTTATAGCTACTTGTTAAGTTATAATTCCAGATATTTTGTAACACAAGGATTATATATCATAAAATTAAGAAAAAAATTCTGGTCAACTAACAAAATAGTTATTTAATCTACCTCAAGTATGAAAGAATTTCTGCAATGAATTCAACCATTCAGAACTTCATAAAATTATTTTTCATTGTTTTCAAATAGATTTTTTTTTTTCCCTGTGTGTGTCTGAACCTGTAACAACAAAATCTACTTGATGCATCCATATTGTAAGGAAATTCTACTGACTCTGGAAACACAAACCTCAGAGAATGAATCATTGCCACTTTAAACCCTCACTGTGTTGTAGAATGGATCTTGTTTAGTAGCCTTGCAATATGAATCAATATGAGTTGTGGCAGATTCAACTGCCACACAATCTCTCTGTATTCCTGTAAGAAACTTTAATAGCCATTAGGACCAGAGATGCTACCATGGCGATCACACTCAGGAGGCCACATGGGAGTTGGTGACCACTCCCTTTGATAATGAAGTTGGCATAATATTTGGCAAACATGTACCAAATGAGGACATAGGTGGGATACATTGAAATGGGAGGAATAATTGTTTTACTTCATATCTCTCATCCATCTTACCAAGTGAAGAGATAAAGTTGGTTCCACTCCATGTATATTTTGAAAGATAAACATGCTTTTGCAAATATTAGTATTACTATATCTGAAATTTGTGCAGCACTTCTTTATTTATTAGGCTCTAATATCTGCAAGGGAAAGGAACTATAACTCTTTATTTTCTTAACTATCCAAAGATATGTGAAATGTTGGTTGTACCAGGCTTGAGTACAGCAGTGAATAAATAATCTAACTAGGATATAATCAAAACCAGAAAAATAGTGATATGGCTAGATAGGCACAACATGGCCTAGTTATAAAGGTCTACTTCTGATCATCTAATCATGCTAGAGTAACAGGGACTGGATTTTCAACCTGCTTTTGTAACAACAACAATCAGACAAAGTATATAAAACAACACATTTCATACTTTGGACAAGTAGTATAAGACAGGATCCTTGGGAGAAGAAAAACAAGGTAAGCTTCACAGGTGACCCAGGTAAGGCATAATTTGAGGCATCCCATCTCAAGCCTAGAGTTTTCCACCATGGGAGAGAGAGAGAGGGAACCCAAACACAGCCTGATAGTCTCCTTGAGTAGAGGACATGGAGTTGAAAATCAGAAAGCTATGGCAGCTTGAATTAGCAGGACAGAGTAGCACAGAAGAGAGGCATGCACAAGGAGCATGGAGCTGAGAAATCTACAAGGCATTGCCTTGGTTCAAAAAGCACTAAATAGTAGGTAAAGACATATCCAAGACAGAAAAAGAACCACTTGAAGGGAATAGGAAGAACTATCCCTGTAATTCACACAGGGCTAGGGAGAGTTCCTGTTCCCATCAGAGAGTGGAAAGACTTCATAATACACACATACAAGAAGCATCGAGTTGTGTCCTTAAAAGGACAGTACCCCGTAGTGTTGCCAAATCAGATTATCAACTGTAAGCTATAGGCTACTCTGGACCCACATAAGAATGCTCAAAATTATGCCTTAAAAATGATCAAACTGAGGCTAACCAACTTAATTGCACCCCAGAGCAAAGCTCAAAAAGAGTTCAAGACATATCAAGAAATATAAATGTATCCAGAACCCCATGACATGAAATTCACAATATGTGACATTTAATCAAAAATTATCAGGCATGCAAAGAAGCAGAAAAATACAACCCAAAACAAGGAAAAAAATAAATGACTATCAAGAGTCTTAATCATTTGGGATAGTTGATTTTAATAAAACAGACAATCAAAATAGAACCTCTGTCACCAGGTTTAGGTAGAAATCTAGAAATGTCTGCTCAAGAGCTGCTGGTCCTGAATAAGGAAGACAGATTTGTTTCAAATGTATGATCCATGGAGCTTTCATGATTGTTTGCCTATGGCAAGCCATGAAGAAAAAGAAGTTAAAAAGATATATTTTTAAAATTAATGTAACTTATAAAAGAATGTTATTGTAAATCAACAAAGGAAAGGTAGAAGATGATAAGGTCAGCCTTGGCTATGTTAAGTATGAGGTCAATGTGGGGTACATCCAGTAGAAAATGGGCCATGTAGGAACAAAAAGGGGTGAAAGGGCAAAGCAAATGGTGACAGAAGCTATGTCACAGGCTCTTACTTGCTTTCTGAGAAGCAAAGCCTCAAGGTATATGACTTTGCTGCTATACTACACATTGCTGAATCACCCAACTTCAAATCAAAGAGGGACCTGTCCAATAGCACAACTCTGTGGAGAAACCAGACTTGTTTCTGAATAATCTGTAATTGAGCAGGGAACTTCACATAAAATCAGACTGTTGGGAAAGCTTACAGACCTCTGACCTGAATCCTTCCCCCATGGTCTCCACACCCTGGCAGTGATCCTCACGTTCCAGGTCAATATCCCCTGCTCATATGATATGCCCTTATGCAGCCTTGGCACCACTGAGCAGGCTCTTTGTAGACTAGCTCCAGGCAAGCTCTATCCTGCCCAGGCCTCACGGCTCACTTCCTTCTCAATCTATGTCACAGTAATTATTTCCAGTAACTTGATTGCCCTCCCAGGTGTACACCTTGTGTTCTAACTTAGTGCCCCAGAGCTCAGCTAGGGGAATACCAACCTGGTAAATTGACATGTGTTCTCTGGACCTCTGTTTTACCAGCTGAAGTAAACTTGGGTCCAGCTTCACTTGATGGGCAAGTCTGAAGGACTCATTGGCAGCTCTTTCCCCCAAATGTCAAACATAGTTTGCTTTAGTCACTTGTGCTCAGTTTAGTCTATGATATAGAAATAAAAAGAACTACATTCCCAAAACTCAGTTTCCCCTTCATAAAATTTCCTTTGGAAAACACTTGTATAATCTTTCAGTAGTTACCAGCCTAGGATGACACAACTGAAAATTGTATTGATTACAATGAGTTTCCACAGTAATCCAATGTGTTATGTTGCATGCACACATAAAATTTTATTCTGAGAAGTGATCTCTCTCCAAAAAAATTCTTTAAAGGTGAAGAAAACATGAAAACAATTGTCTAATTGCAAAACTCTCTTCTTGGATTAATTAACATATCTGAAATTTAATGCCTAGAAAAGAATACGGTACTTCGTGGAAAGAATGGAGAAGACCCAGACACATAAGGCATGGGCCTGAGCAGTTCACGTCTACTGCGGGATAATGATCCACATGCATGCAGCCCTCACAAAAGATGGGTAAAGACTCTTCACCAGATGCTGCTGCTCTACTTTCTCCTGAGCACTAATAATACTTGACATTATCTCATCTGTTTCCACTTTACTTGTCTCTTATTTATTGTCTTTCTCCCCTACCAGAATATCTGTCTGTCTTATTCACTGCTAAATGACCAGACTTAGACCAGAGCCTGGCTCATAACAGGAAATCAATAAATATATGATGGGTGTATAAGTAAAAAAGTTAACAAATGGGAAGAAATATGGCAGCAAATCTCAGATGAAACTATAGAGATACCTACTATCTACGGACTTTTATGAAGCACCAGGCAAAAAAGGAAAGAAAAAAAAAATTGCTCATCTTTTCTAGGCATCTGTGTGTTCCTCTCTCCAAAAGCCCCCACCAACAAAAGCTGATGAATTCTGCCCTGTTTCTTCTCATCCATGGACTTCCCTCACCCTTACACTGTGTTCTCCGTGTTCTGTCTCCTTTGTCCTCCTAAAGCCAGGTCACAGCTTGCCTTCACCCACTCTGCTCTCCATAATTGGAAATGTCACAGGAAATGTCATTCTCCTCCCAAGCCACAGTACTCCTCAGAATCTCTAGTGGATGAAATTCTCCATCTTGCACCACGTACTAGAAAGGCTAAATTAATGGTGCAACCTCAACAAGTACAGATGAGTTTAAAGAAGAGAAGAACTTGGGGGGAATGGGTGACTGCAATTGTCAAGAAAAACGTCATGGCAGGTGTGTGACTTCAGCTGGTGTTTGAAGGATTAGGTTGCAAGAAGTTTACACCATGCCCTATCCCAAGGAAAGGCCCCATATAGGACAGATTAGCATTTGTAGCCCTCCTTGGCTGACATGCAAAACTGCTCAAAAAGGGAACTGGAGCTACTATTTAAACAGGCCCAGAAGGATCTTCAGCACTGTGGGTCTATTCACACCTTAGTTCAAATAAAACTGAACTTTAAATTCTCCAAGTAAACTTCATCACCTCTCAAACACTTATCCCTTCAGTAAACCATGGCATATTCCCCGATTTATGAAATTTTTAGATGGTGCTAAAGGGCCTTGAGGAGGCTATTCAGTTGCAAATTTCTCAGTGCCTCCCTGCTCTGGGACTCTATAATGACAGGAACACTAATATTTAGCTTTTGACTAGGACTTTCCATGCAAGGTACCCAAAACTCTTCATACATATTATCTTCTTATAATTCTCTTTGGAATTCTCCATTTCAGAAACGCTTCCAGAAGGCCTCCTGTCTCTCTTACATTCCTTCACATACTATCCCAGAGTACCCACCATGACCCTATGGTGCCTAAACCATTAGAGTCCCTCTTTGTTAAAGTAATGTCTTTCCAACAAGTCATGTTTTAAATACCAACACATTTTCTGGGATGGGTAGCACTTTGTCAGATACAGCCTGGTCTCTTAAAAAGCAGAGAGAAAAGTATTTAAAAAGTGAAAGAAAGTGAATAAATTTAGATTCTTTGTGGGAAAAAAAAAAAGATGAAAGTTCAAGTCCATGAAAAGAGGACAGTATGGGGCAGTTGGGTGACATGGTAGCTAAATGAAGTCCACAGAAGCTCTAGAATGAACAATTGAAGAGAAAGTGATGGTCCCCAACCCAAGCTGAGCTTACTGAGAGAGCTGCCCTAACTGTCCAGAGCAGTTGTTTAAGAACTAATAAAGCTGGAAGTTGCCCCAGAACTAACCATTTTTAGAGATGATTTTAGGAAATGCGTGAGAATTTCTGCTATAAACCACGAGTATGTGAGAATTAACTGTGAGACTTCAATCAAGCTCTGCTATATATACAGTAAAGAGTATAGCAGACATATTCATTGCAAAGTTATTTCCAATGACAATTCTTATAAATAGGTTCTCTCTACTCTCTCTAATCTCTTCTTTGGCCCTTCTGGAAGTGAGTGGGCACCTCTCCTTTCACACCTACTTCTATCCTCTTTGGGGGTGTTAACTTGTTGGCTCCCACCACCTCTTGCCCCAGCCTGCTCCTCCCTGAGTATCCACAGGTATCTATAGGGAAAGGTGAACTTGAGAGATGCACATAGAGGATTAGCCTTCTTCAAGAGCAGCAGCTGGTCCCCAAATATGAATTCACCAGGCTCCACTCACCTCTGTCAGCAACTGAGCTGACAGCGCTGAAATTCATCATTCTTCTAAATGTGTGTGCTTCAAAATTAATTTTTAATTCCTAAAATCTATCTAAGACATCATTGATACTTCTTTCACATAATCCATATCTCTCACCGAGAAGTAACATGAGGTAGACACATTCTATTAAAAGAGACATCTTCTTTAGAGTGATTATTTCCCTATCAAATGGTTCTCCATTGTAGTTGTTTTCACTCTAAATAACAGAAATATTCTAAACTCCATCTATTCCATTTCATTCCACAATGTATGTCCTAATTCCTACCTTTTTTTTTTTGGAAAATACAATATTAATCTTAGTTTTTTTCTCCAGTCTTCTTCTTAGTTCTATGCTTCTAACATTTTCATGGAAAGATAAACAAAAACTACAGCTTCCCTTCAGAATGGAATATTTTCATCAAGTCACTTACCTCAGAGAACCCAGAATAATGAGACATGTGTTTGGCTCCTTTTCAAAAGAAATATTCCCCTCTCCTCTCACTGTCAGTTCCATAGGGCAACCATTGATCCCAGGGATCGTGAAGTTTCCACATCTTTATTACTTACTTTAGCACCTAAAGGGAAGGAATCTTTCCAAATGATGCAGTGCTAACTGATAAATTTAGGTAAAGTGCTGTCATTTTTTCATTAGTGTTCTTCTCTGGGACTGGAGTCACTCCTTTCTTCCTATCCCTTTTACACCTTGTTTGCTACAGATGAAAAGATTAATAGAATAATATGATGACTCCCAAGAAATAAAACCAATTGGTTTTCTCTCTTTTTCACGAAAACTTCTCCTTGTCTTCCTAAGTTGCATTTTGTCACCAAAACTAAAAATTTCTTCCTTAGAAAACCATTAAATGAATTATGCCATGCTGCATAGTGGAAGGAGCATTCAACTAAAAGTCAAAATACATTTTTTGGGAATCAACCTCTGCTAGTACCATGAGGTAATTCTGCTAGTACCATGAGGTCTCAGTTTCCTCATTAGTAAAATTAGCAAGGCAAGCTACATGATTGCCACACTGTGCAAACTTCATTATTCACTCCTTGAGTATTTATTGAGATTCTACTAAATGCCAGTCACTGTGTTGGGCTAAACTGTCATGGCCTCCACCAGCTCACGTAGTAAATGTGGTTGACTTGTACACAGGGTGAAAGGGAACTTGAGAGATGCGTAGAGAGGGAATCCACCTTTTCCTGGGCATGAGAGTGGAGACGGTGCAGAGGATGGTGCAGAAGAGCTGGATGGGGCCTTATGAGTAAAGCAGTAGTCCAGCAAACAAAAGAGGCAGGATGAGGGGCTGAGGGGGCAGAATTCTAAACATAAGATGAGAGAAAGTGTAACAAGTTAACACATTGGTAGTTCCTTGGCCTTCCCCAAAACACAGACATATACAAAGGAACGGCACGTTTGGGGGCTGGGGAGAAGTTTGGATTAGCTGAACTCAGTGCACAGTGTGGCACAGCAGCAACGAGCCAGAGAGAAAAGCTGGGGCCACGTTGCGTGGGAATCCTACATGCTTCAAGATTTGGGCCTCATCTGGGCAATGACTAGGGGCACGGCTTTAAAGCAGGGGAGTCACACCGGCAACAGAGTGGGGATATGCCAATGGGAGTAATTCTGGCAGTGGCAAGATGAGTTGGAATGCTCTGTAAGAGTCTAAGCAAAAGCAGAGGAGTACCCCCAAATAACAGGGTGTTGGGGGAAATAAAGGAGGAACCATTGATGAGAGATGTTTCTGAGGTATAATTGACTGGCGTTGCTGGCCAGTAAACATGGATGGGGAGTGAGAACAAGGAACTGGGAAACAATTCAGACACCGGGATGGCACATGTGGGAGGAGGAGAAGTCATGAGAAGTAAAACTAAGTGCTGAACTCAGGACATGCAGTTGACAGGGTGTCTATAGAACATGCAGATAGAAATATTCATTGGGTAGTGACAAAATCAGATCTGGAATTTGCTAGGCAGATCCAGACTTGGAGGTTAATATGGACACCAATTGTAGCATATGGAGGGTAGATGAAGTCATGAAGTTATGAAACTGGATATTTCTCAAAGAAAATATATAGAGCAAGAAGGAAAGTGGGTCAAGAATCAAACTGAATAGAATACTGAGATTGACTTTGTACTGTTCTAGGCAACAAACCACTTGAGAATCTGATTGTAGCTATGGACCATCTATATCCCCAGAAAAATTTAGCATGAAATTTAAAGAATTCACTAATTCTGTGATTCAAGAATCTCAAGTCAAAGAAAAAGGTGGAAGAGAACATGAATAACTAATTTGTATTGATCCATTTTGCTATTGTAAATCATATTTTACAAGAATACTAATTGCCAATAAACGAGATCCTCAGAGTTTTTGTTTCTTTTTTTGTTTGTCCTGCCTGCAGGGGTTCTCAAACAGCGGCCCGCGGGCCACATGCATTGGTGTGATTGTATTTGTTCCCATTTTGTTTTTTTACTTCAAAATAAGATATGTACCGTGTGCATAGGAATTTGTTCATAGTTGTTTTTTTTTTGTTTGTTTTTTTTAAACTATAGTCTGGCCCTCCAACAGTCTGAGGGACAGTGAACTGGCCCCTTGTTTAAAAAGTTTGAGGACAGCGGCAAGGAGTTACTGTCAGGATTCTAAACTTGAAGACAGAGTTTCAAATTCCATACTAAGGAAGTTTTGCCATGTCTATTGCAGACACAAGATCATCTGATCAGCCTATTTCAAGTAATATAAAAAAAAAAAAATTCTAGCAAGAGGGTAATATTGGCATTGTCTTTGGGAGGTAATTGTTACGGCCCAGACAGGCTATTTGCTCTAAGTCCCAAGGATCTGCCCTCTGAGCTTGGACTGACATCTGATACCAAAGAATCATTCTATTCATGCCCCCTTCTTTCTCTTAACCCATTTCCTTGCCTGACCAAATTCTTGCCTCCTTTTGCAGCTTGACTTTGACCCTCTGATCTAAGAAAGAACTCGAGTATCTCCCTACTTCTGAGCCTGGCACTGTTTTCTTGTTTTTCTCTTTCGTCTCCCTGAGCTCTGGAGTCACAGATCAGGATCTCTCTAAAGAGCTCCTGGGTGGAAGGAAGCGGCCGCGACACCACCCCCAACAGAACTTAGAAGCAGATAGATTACTGGAAAGAGCCCAGACAGAAATTGATTTTTCTTATCTAAATGATGGGCCATATGAAAGTTTTAAATGTACTTTGAATTATAAGTAAGCCATCCTTTTCCAAGTATAAATCAGATGCAGGAGGTGGAAGCTTGTGTCTTTCTTATCTTATCACCCTACCTTGAGGGAACAGACAGACTGGATGGAACTTTACCTTGCCAGTTGCTCTTCAGACCCCATCTGACCCACTACTGCACCTGTCCCCACATGTGCCCACATACATACATAGTAAATGACACAGACTTTAAAGGCGTAGTTTGGTGGTTAGTAGAGTGATGAAGCCTCACTTTCAAATCACACATTCCTTGGTACATTTTCCCGAATCTACCTAGAGCTCTGTGTCATTTTTTCTCAATCCATTAAACTTAGGACTGTAGATCTTTTCTCTAAGGATTCTAGAAAATGTTCTTATGATGCAGCATTAAATAAGGATGCTTTGTTTAGGGATTTTTTTAATGGTCAAATTGGAAAACAATAACTTCCATATTTGTAATTCCAGATCCCCTTTTCAGACGGCAAGAACAGGCAGCCTTTAGTTCTATGAGTTGTTTGAGAAGTAAGAATATCATAACCAATTAATCAATCAACAAAAAAAGCATTTCTGAAACCCCTAATTTTAAGTCCAGCACTGTGCAGGGAATTCAAGAAAAATATTGGTAAGGGGCAAAGAAACAAAGCAACACAGCTGTCTGTACCTCAGTCTTTTCATCTGTAAAATGGAGATATTATGTACCTCCCAGTGTTCTTAAAAGAACTGAAAGACATCATGATGGCAAAGCCCCAGCCAAGGTTTGATCTCCCTATTATGTACGCTCTTTGAACTTTTCTTTTATAACACCTGCCACAATGGTACTTATATTGCTAATTTGAACAATTGTGAACTATTACCCCATAAGACCATAGTCTTTAGGGTGAATAGTCTCCATCTTGCGTACTCTACATTACATGAAGCTCAACATGCAGTGTGACTTCAACAAATGGTAGTTGAACAAAGGAATGAATAAATAATAAGTTAATTCTATTGCAGGCTAAACTAAGAGTTCTCATGTTTATTACTTTATTTAATTCTATCTAAAACTATATCAAGGGGATGCCCATAGTTCAGTGGTTAGGATGCTGGCACGGGGGCTGGTGGGTTCAAATCTGGCCCCAGCCTGCAAAATAACAACAACAACAACAACAAAATAGCCAGATGTTGTGGTGAGCACCTGTAGTCCCCGCTACTGAGGAGGCTGAGGCAAGAGAATCGCTTAAGCCCAAGAGTCTGAAGTTGCTGTGAGCTATGATGTTATGGCACTCTACAGAGGGTGATAAAGTGAGACTCTGTCCCAATTAAAAAAAAAAAAAAAAAAACTGTAAGACAGGTTTTACTAGCATTATTTTACACATAAGATAATTGAAGTATTCAGAGAAAAAGAGGCTTGCTAATAAACTGCAAAGCCAAGACTCAAAGCCATCTTTTCTGGCTCTGTGCTCCTAACCTCTTTTTTATTTATTTGTTTACTTTTTAGAGACAGGGTCTCACTCTGTCACCCAGGATGGGGTGCAGTGGCAAGATCAAAGTTCACTGCAGCCTCAAACTCTTGGGCTCAAGCTACCTCCCCCCTCAGGCTCCCAAACCTATACTCTTTTTAAAATTAGAGGAAATTGCCTCTTTTGACTATTTTTGCTATGCTTAACTAGTTCTTAATTAGTTAAATGCCATAATAAAAACATCAGTAATAAATATGGAAAAGGAGAAATATGGGCAAAATACGCTGAAAAGTCACTTTTGGGGGCCATGTCTCGTTCTACTCAAAACATAAATTCACATTTATATTCTTTCTCCCTCACAATATGCCCACAACCAGCTTTTGTCTGGTGGTCTCATTGTTTTTAGTATTTATTTTATTTATATTCTTCTAGCCTCTGCCACTTGGGGTGCTTTGTGTCTTTGGCCAGAGCCTTGTCCTGCATTTCCAAGTGAGAAAACGTGGTGAGAAAACAGTGCTGGTCTTTGATGCCCCATGCAAGTGACACTTCCTTTTAACAATTCCTCAACTCCTAAGGCACCAGGGTATTCAGGAAATTTACAATCTCTAAGTCCCCAGGAATCCAGGTAGACTATAAGCTCTAAGGCCTTCTTAATTTCTTATAATCCATCTGTTTAAATATTTGTCTCTGAAAACTATAATGTGGACATATTAGATAAATACTATGTGGCCTATCCAAAGAAAGCAATAAAATACCTTAATTAAAAGTTCCATATTTCCCAAAAGCAGTGGAGATTTTCCTTTGAAATGGAATTGCACATTTGGTGGAGACCCCAATCATGAGCATTAACAGGGCATGATTCGGTCTTTATAATTATCCATGGCAACAGTTCTCCAAGAGCACCAGGTCTCATGAACATATAGCTCATTTTTATCTTATGTCCAAACACTGAGAATTAGAAAATTAAAAATTAATACATCTTTGTATTAACCTGGATGAAGTTGAAACACATTCTTCTCAGTGAAGTGTCACAAGAATGGAAAAGCAAATACCCACTGTACTCAATACTAATATGAAGTCAGTAAATGATCTAATTTATGCCCACATAGGAGAAAAACTCATTTCAAATCAAGTTGGGGAGAGGGGCGGGAAGAGGGAGGATGGCTTTGGGGTGCTCCCACTGAATGAGCACAATGGAGTACATGTCACACTCTTTGGGTGCAGGACATAGTTATAAGAGGGACTCTACCTAAAAAATTCAAATACTGTAATTTGATCAACTGTACCCTTCCTCACATCAACCTGAAATTTAAAAAATGGATATAGGAACTCTCTATACATTACATACATGAGATTCCATACACATATAAGTCTGTAACAGTTCTGGAACACTATTCAGTAATACAAAAAAAACTACTGGCACATGTTATAACAAGGATGAATCTCAAAAACAATGCACTGTGTCAAAATAGGTAGACACAAAAGATTAAATATCGTGTGGTTTCCTTTATATAAAATGCCCCGAAAAGGCAAATTTATAGACCCAAAAGCAAATCAGTGGTTTCCTAGGACTGAGAGAAGTGGGTATCTTTGCTACGCACAGACCTGGGAGAATTTTTAAGGTAATGGACATGTTCCAAAACTGAATTATGGTAATAGTTGCATAATTCTATAAATTGAGTAAAAGTCTTTAGATCGTACACTTACAATGGGTGCATATTCTGTATGTAAACCGCTGTTTCTGGGAGCCAACATCCCAAGATTTAAAAATAGAACATTGGTATTTGGATGCATTGTTTCATAATACAGTATTTAGAATTAGAACTTACGTTCATAAAATCCTTCTGTACCAAGTTATGGACAATCAGATTGCTTCTTTTCAAGAAGCCTAGGTTAACCTGCTAGACTGAATCAGTTGTAATTGTAAGGAGACTCGAGTCCACTAACTATCTTCCATTAACTACTCTGGAAAGCATTGTAGTCATTTCCTGTCTGACGGTGTGATGTGAACGTCCTCAGTGCATCTTCAGGGAAACTCGCTCCTTTGTGCTCCTGTGGTTAGTTGCAGTGGTTTGGCTCAGCATAAATAATTTTTTTGTCCTTAGTATTTGCTTAAGTAGACCTATCATCATTATGCCATTAGATTGAATTTTAGGACTTAGGCTTATTTTGCTGGCTTTTGGTGCATTTACTTTGGTCTTTTTTAGGAATTAGCCATAGACCATGAGAGAAAACAGCAGAGAGGCCAGGAGAACTGTGTAGAAAGTCTGGCCAGAGACAGTTGAGGAGGCCCTTAGCAAAGTTTCCCAGATTCTTCCCCTGCATTCCTCAAATATATCAACTAATACCTCTATTTAAAGATCATTTGAAAGGAAAACCATCGGGAACAATTTTAACAGGAATCTTCCCAGACTCTCAACATAGTCCTCCACTTTCTCACCACCCCCCCATGACATAGCCCTACATGCACATGGAAAAATACTAAGACTCTATTTTTTTACAAAAGAAAAACTAAGATGAAGTTCTGTTGTCTACAAAGAGGAAAAATCTGGAAGCACCTTTTAAGCTTTCAGTATGCCTGGAGCTTTCACTACCCCTGAGATTCTGATGTGTGTGGAGAGGGGAGATGTGAGAGCATCTGACAAGGGGAGGCTGTCGCTGGAAGATTCCAACAGAGCCCTGAGCTGGGAGCAGGAGAAGAGGAGCACGCGTCCTCTGAAAAATCCACCCAGATTCGTTTGCTCACAGCAGTGAGATGCTTCCTCTTTAATATACCATACCATTTTGGATATGACTCTATTTTCATGTTTATCATAATGTATTGTTGTTTTTCTCCCTCCCTAGATTAAAATCCTCAAAGACAATTGTATCTTATGAATCGTTCTATCCAGTTCCCTACATAATACTTCCTTTCACACAATATGTTCAACAGCTATCTCTAGGATGAAAATGGTGAGTAAAACTGTGAAAAGGCTATCGTACAAGTTTTTATACATTAAAGTAGTTGCATAGTGATGAATTTAGTAAAACAACTACATTGGCTAACATACATTTTACCTCAGGAAAAATGTTTGTATTTAAAGATTTCTTATAAAATTTCATATTCAGTATCCATGTATTTATTTTGAAATCCAGTTGCTTATGTGACCGTATGGCATGTAATATAGCTTCACTACCAAAAAAGAGTCATGTTATCATAGGAGGTTCTCTAATTAATATCATGTCAGAGAAACTTTCAAGCCGCCTTAGGAAAACTTATGCATAATTTTTCCTTGCTCATTATATTATGTCAAGTCTAAATATAGAACCTGTTCTTAATCCTTGGGACTGTTCCTTTTATCTGCGGCTGCTGTCACTTGCTTTTCCAACCAGTCAACCTGTTACGGTGATGTTGATATTTGAAGTTATAGAATGGTATTTCTATAGAGATTAAAAATACTTTACCAATATTATCAAATATTTCCATCTGTCAAAACAATTTATAATCAGATGGGATGTGCTTTTGAAAAATTTTAATAAACAGTACCAAAGAATGTGACAAACCAAGGCTGTGAAACCATCTCTTACTCTGCATAACCCTTTTAACTCATCATCACAATTGTTATAGGAAAGCTGAACTCTTAATGACCAAACATTGTTAGTAAGAGAGGAGAAATGAGGGAGACAGAGCCAGATTTGGTCCCAGTGCTTTATGAAGCCAGTTTCTGTTACATTTGAAGTACATTAAGAAAAGATAATGTATTGATTAAATAAGTCACCATTAGACATTCCATTACTGTTAAACAACAGGAAAGCTAGACTTCCAGTCAATTGACATAGATCTGCCTGTGAACACATAGCAGGGGAAATGCCTGCTGCATTCCAGGGTCTGCCACTTGTGACACCTCATTGAAAGACAGAGATAAGGAGCAAGAAAAATTATTGTGAGCTTTCCTGATCCTGGATAGTGAAGGGGATGTTTACTTCTACTCACCTTAATGACTACATATCGGAAGTTCCTCAATATCTGACCTTAAGTAAACAGACCTTTCAATGATCCATTTCATCACATTTCAGTTTTTTAGTCATTCTGTTGAATGACTAAAAATGTTGATTCTAGGCCTGAAGCCTAGAAAAATGTGATTGGTCCTTAAGCAACAGGGGCACTCCAATGCCCTGTTAGGAACTTAACTCAGTTCTTTGTCTAAACATACTTTTCCTAAAGAATCCACAGTGACAGCAGGAGAGAAAACGATGTATTTTAGAAAGCAACAATTGGCTAAGGCCAAACTAGCTTTAATGAAGAACACAAAAGAGATTCAAAAGAATGCCTGGAAAAAACAAACAAACAAACAAAAAAAAAAACACCTGTCTTAGGGAAACTCAGCAACCAACTCTACATTTATTAAATGTCTCAGAAGAAAAAAATGGAAAAATCCACATTTAGGAGTCTCTAATTCTTCTAAAATAAAAGGATGGTTACAGGAGGTTAAATATAATCTGAAGTGTTAAACAAGCTTTATTTTTAAATCTATATTTTAAGGTATAAGCAATTTACAATGTTTCTTCTCCTAAATGTAATTTCGAATAATTATTTGATGTGAAAAGGTGTGAGAAACTTCTTACCAATCTTTTTCCCCCAAAAAAAATTACTAATGGGTGTTTTTGCCTTATAAAGGTGAACTTAAATTTATTCTTAGCTAAAAAATATATATATTATTTGAAACTTAGAATATATTCAATTAAGTTGGATTGTGGAATCCATGGCCAAATGATTTTCCCATTCTTTCACCTGATATGTTATTTTAATTCTCTAAAAAAGCAAGTGTTATCAATTGCCAGGCTTCCCTTTGGCCAGTATGTACTATGTTGGGATAACCTTCTCAGGGCCTATTCTAAAAATCAGAAAAGAGAATGGAGCCTATTCAGCAGATCTGGAGGAACATCAGATGTCTGTCACCTACTCATGGTACACATATGTATGACCCAGTAAAGCAACTGAACTTGAAGGCCACGCTTACTTCATCTTTAAGTTACATAATAATTATAATAATAATAACTGCTCCACAAAAGAATCTGGCACATGTTAGATCTTTAATAAATTTTAGTTCGTTTCTGTCTTCTCATATCATTGAAAATAATACAATTGAATATATCTAATGAATTTTCATTGGCTCTAGATTTTACTGGTGGTGGAGAAGCCAGTGCACTCTGGAGAAGTATCTGTCTTCAAACAGCTTCTACTCATTCTGAGTAGATAAGGAGTTGTGTGAGGCAAAGCAGCATTTTCGTCTCCTCTTCAGAGTTTCTCCTTTCCCTCCACACCCTGGATGGGAAAGGGAACCCTTACTAACAATTCCTAGACATTGCATTTTAAAAGGATGTCAATATTAGCAACAGAGGCAAGCTTTTGTTTTATAATCATCTGCTCTGCAGAATCAGAAGCAAAGTAATAAGACAGGTTTGGGGGGTCTACCTAGGGTCTTCTACGAAAAGAACCAGAAGGGATCTTTCTACTTTGACATGAAAACCAGCAACAGTTCGGTACCTCCAAGAGCACTAGCTTTGAAAGAATTGGGATGTAGCACCTTTGGCACTGACTGGGGGATTCTCATAATGGATCGCAGGCAATGCTAACAGTAAAGCTATCTCCAGATGTTTTAAGAGCAGAAGATATCAACAGAAGGAAGGCAGAGAGGAAGAGAGAGAATATGGCAACCACTGCTCAAAGGCTAGAAGCAGCAGGCTGGTGGGTTCCTCTTTGGGGACTTCGGGAATATTTGAATTATATATCATGAATTTTTGCCTTTTAAAACATATAATTTAGGAGCTTTGAATATATAGATAGAGTCTTATAAGCATTACCACAAATTTTAAAACATTTTTATTACCCCCGTCCCCTACCCAGAAACCCTAAACCTGTTAGCAACAACTCCCCATGCTCCACCACTCCCAGCCCACAGCAACCGCTAATTTACTTTCAGTCCTGGCACTTTTGTCAAAATACCTCATTTTTAAGCAACAAGTCTGTTCAAAATAATCTTTTCTTTCCCTTCCTCCCTCTTCTTGTTCACTTTCTTTAACATTTTAAGTTTCTACTTTGCCCTGAATATCTCCTTGCCTGTCCTTCTTAGCCGACACTGGTGCACTGGCACTTTCTAACCCGTCTTCCTTCAATATGTCTTAATTCTTTTAACTCCAAGGCTCAGAGGGAACAGCCACTTTATATCAAAACATGACAAGTGAGAAAAAGTAGTATGTGCTTAAGAGACAGGGATTTAAGAGTCTGTGTTTGATAGGGCAAGTACAGGTAGAAAGAGAACATCTCTCAAGTTCATTTGAGGAAACTCTCTGAATAATGTCATTCCCTTTCCCACCCCAGGCCCTGTCTGGTACTGCTCCAGTTCTCAGCATTTAAACAATGCCTGGCATATTGCACTTCTTTGAGAAATCATTGTTGAGTGAAGAAAGGAATAAACATTTTCTTCTGTTATGCCAGCTGGAGCATTATTTATTTTCCTTCCAAAATTGCCTATTTAATGGCATCCTGTTGTTTAAAAGACTGTAATAATGTAAATATAATTACATATATATATGTATATATAATAGATATCTTTGTGTGTGTGTATATATGTGTGTGTGTGTCAATTGGAGTTTTTCCTAGATTGGGGAATCCAGTGAATCCTAAGCCCCCAGAAAATAATGGACTTTACCCTTATCTCCACAGAACATGAAAATATAAATATTTCATTTAGAATGCACATTCATTTTTCATTAATGTTTCTTAGACACCTTTTTCCTGGTTTGCCCAGGCCAGAGCTTTTCAGTGCTCATGAGGATTTTCCACTCTCTGCAATAGTCTTTAACAGGCAGGTGGGGAGGGGAAGGCAAAGAGGCGTGAGGGAGTAGAGGGAGTGCACACAAGTCTCCACACAAACCTTCCTTTCAGTTCAGTATGAAAGGGAGATAAAAAGCCAAACTGCAGGCATACTGTACCCAGCAGAAGCCAAGCGCTACCTCTAAGATTGGCAGTTCCAAAAGGCATCAACAGGAATCCTTTTGGTAATTACCAGTTCGGAAATGTCATCCCATTGATTGTGACAGACATAAACCAGCTGCGCTTTGTTGAGGAAGAACAGAGGCCAGGCCTGAACAGTAACAAACAGCGGGCCAGCTGTGGCCTGCACACCTCCTTCCTCCCCGCTTAGCTCTCCCGCTTCATACTTGCCAAACGCTGAGGCAATTAATCACACAGCAGAAGGAGATCTAAAATGTCTGAAATTGCCTGTTGAAGATTAACTGAATCTATCATATTTCCAGCCTGCTTAGGAGAGAGGGAAGAGCATCTTTTTATTGCATTCAAATTCATTGCAAAGATCTTGGGCTAGTCATTCCAATTCCAAATGGAATTTAGAGAATCCTCTGGCCAGAAATCCTTATTCTTAAGGGAGAGACAGAGAAAGGAGGTAGATATTTGCCTTTATGAATTTGTGGGGTAGGAATTAAAAATACAGCTCAGGCCAACACAGGTGTCTCTGTAGCCAAGCAGTCAAGTGAACAATTTTTTTATTTACTCTGCCTATTGTTTGCATGAAGTCGCTCCCATGAACCAATACCCAGCCTGGGTGGGGGATTTTGGCCTTTGTTGAGGGGTCACAGGAGCTCCTGCTATGTGGACCGCACCAGCCTCACCCTCAGGGAACAGAGGGGCTCTCAGCTGGGCCTGTGAAAGTCAGGCTGCCTTGGGCTCAGGGATGGTCAGCTGCTGCCATTAGCTGTGGTACAACTCATCCCCTCTGTCCAAGCCAAAGGCGTTTGGGGACTCCAGCTCTGGCATGGTCAAGCAATGGGTGGAGGACGTCTTTCCCAAGTGTATCACTGATCTCCCGAACCTGAGTGGTGATCTCGGGCTAACCCAGGGCATCTGTCTGTCCTTATTTAGTCACTATCCATAAATTCCCAGACCTAGGCCTCAAGGAAAGCCCTGAAAGATGGTCATTTTATACAGGGAAATGATCACATCTCCTTTTTAACCCCACCAAGAGCATCTCATCTAACTCTCTGCTAGTCATTTCTTTAAAAATGTCACCACTGCAGGACCTGGGGGCAAGTTTACTTTTTCCTTTTTTTACACTATTCATTTCCATAATACCATTGACTCCTGCCAAAACCGCTATGGTTGTTTTCATTTTAAAATGTTTTGATTACATAAACATTTTCTTAATAATAAAACTTCTAAATAATATCTACAGTATATATTAACTATCCCTTAAATAGATAGGTTATTATACAGAAAGAAAGCCCAAAATAATGGAAAGTGAAAAAAAGCAACTATAGAATGTTTTGCATGAGTTTGTCTCCTGGAAAGTAGTTGTGTGTGTGTGTGTGTGTGTGTGTGTGTGTGTGTGCGCGTGCGCGCGCGCATGTATAGAGAGAGAGAGAGAGAGAGAGAGAGAGAGAGAAGGAGAAAGGAGAGGGAAGAAAGAATAATATAGAAGAATGCACATTAAATGTTTAGGGGGAAAGATTGTTGGGAACTTTGCTTCCTACACTTGGCATTTCTGTCATGCTTGAATTTTTTATAACAGATCTTGGAATTGGGATAGAAAATTAAGATGAAAGTACTTACCAGGCAAAGCCAATCATAAGCTGTGATTTGAGAACAAAGAAAGTCTTGAAAACCAACAGCAGCACCACCTGGGTGCCTCTTAGAAATGCAGACTCTCAGGCCCCAGCCTGTGTCCACTTTTACATTCACGTTAGAGTGGGAGAAGCACTATTACCTCCCTCACCTAGAGCATGTAATTCCTTTTGTCATAAAAAATAAAATACAAATTTTAAAACTTAGAAAAATATCTATAGTTATTTTATAACTTGTACTAAGGGAGAAACATATATTTGTAAGAGATATGCAACCATTCAATGGCAATGAACTAAGTGCTCACTGTCCACCAGGTGCTGGAGATAAAGTCAAGACAAAGCCCACGCCCTACCCAGGTGTTCACCACCAGGTAGAAGAGAAACACAAATAAGCAGTTGGATGGGAAACTATGGAAAGCAAATACAGTACAGGGTGGTGTCTATGCCTCAAAGGAGTAGGGCGCTGGCCCCATATACCGGAGGTGGTGGGTTCAAACCCAGCCCCGGCCAGAAACTGGGAAAAAAAAAAAAAAAAAAAAAAAAACTGATACAGTACAAGGCAAGCCGTGATAAAGAGCTGATCAAAAGTTTGTTAGTTGTATTATTTGACTAAAGAGAAAATATACATTAATGTCTTTGCAAACCTTAGTGCTTTTTTTTATCATTCACAATAGAGGAAGGAGATCAGAGCCACATACTCTGGATTTAAAATACAACCAGCAAGGAAGAATAAGTTGGTGATATTAAAACACAAGGAACTGGGAATGGGAATGTGGCAGTCTTGTCTTGAGTTTATGATAATGAAAACAAATAAGTATAGCCAGATTTTAGACAGACCCCATCGATCCAAAGGTCTAAAATGAATACAGTTCAATGGGAGTGGAATGCCCTGAAAATGAATTCTTTGTTCCATACATCTGCCCAGAGTCCAAAGTAGAAGCAAACAGAAGGTGAGAAACGTCTGTTTTTAAAAAAATTTTGCCTCTATGTGTCTAAAGGGAGCTCATCAGTGCTCTAAAGTTTTAAAAAGCCTTTTATAAATGGTGACTGGGTTTATAGTATTCCTATTCAGTATCCTTACATTTGAGTGTTGGTCTATGTGAAGATGGAAATGATATTTGCAATTTTATTCTAAATCCAATTCAAAGAGGCTTAGACGGGTGAGCTGAAGGTGTAAAATGCATTGGGAGAAGTTTAATCTGCGCGCTCCGTTGGGAACTGAAGGCTTGCACGCTGGCAAGAAGGGAAGATGACACACCACGCTGGTCATTTTCTGAAGGAGAGAAATAAAAGGGTGTATGAAAAAGGTGCTTTGAAGTACCATTACATGCATGACTTTGGTGGACAGCCCTGGAGGCTGGAGACAGAGAGGATGCACTGAGCATTTAAGAATCAGGGGCCAGTCGCGCCTACCATCCTAGACTCTGCCCACACATCTGGAACATTTCAATAAAAGCCTTGGAGATAAGATTGACAGCTTCATGTCAGACACAATTAGAGGAATGAGGGTCTCAATCCCCGATATGTAAGATGAAAGTAAAGTGGGACAAAAGCAGAAATAATAGCAACTCCTTAGATAAAAGTGAATAGGACAGAGATATTTGTGGAATAAATAAGAGAGATGCACCAGAGTCACTCTCCTTTGAACCCAGCAATGTCTTGACCACCCTCACTGACATTCCAACACTTGAGTCTAAAAAAATATCTTAACAAACTTCCATCCAGGAAGCCAGTCCTTATTATCATATGGTCATTTCTTAAAGTGATCATGATTGGAGCCTGTCAGTTGATCTTCATAGTATAGTGTACCCAAATGAAAACATACGATGATTGTGTTTTAAGTATGGTTCTAACACACAGCTTTGATGTCCCCCACACACACACAAAAAAAAAAGTTAGAAAGAGCTTCTGAGCTACTGGATAAAAGATGCTGCATTATTATTATAACAGAATTATTTCATATATGGCCTATTTCACTTGGTTTTAATAGAATTAGATGCATTGGTTTATATTCTACTCCTTGCAGATAAAGGAGATTTGAGGTAAACTTAGCAGAAAACGTATATAGTGAAGTCTATAAAAATTTATTAAAAACCTTAGAAATGTAAAGAAAAATTAGAACCTAGAACACAGATAGGACTATTCTCTACCTTATGACTTATAAGACTTGCTATAAGTAAATGGCAAGCATTGTCTTGCTCTTCCTGGTAGAATAAAATTGCTCTCATTATCATGAAAAAATGTTGAACATCTACCCATAAAATGATGTAAAAAAAAAAAAAAAAATAAAGAAAAGAAAAGAAAAAAAAATGAAAGTAAATATTGTTTGCTTTCTTTCTCTTATTAATGTGATGCATAATATAGAGTAGATGTTTATTTCTGTCCTCCTGAAATCCTCTGACTGATGATACTACTCCCATGTGTTCCATGAAGCATCAGCTTTAGAAGCCCCTGGGAGCTTGTTAGAAATTCAGATTCTCAAGCCCCACACCCCAAACCTACTGAATCCAAAGTTGCACTTTAACAAGATCCCCAAGTGATCTCTTTGCACATTAAAGGTTGAGAAGTACAAGTCTATAACCCTAATCTTCCAGCAAAACTATCAATTCCTACGGGCAGAAACTAGCTTATTCCCTTCTTTTTTTCCCAACACTACCAAGAGCAGTAAAAAAAAAATTCTTAAAAAATTGAATAAAAGTATAAATAAAATTGTTTTAGAATAATCAATTGTAAAAGGAAAAAATTATATCAAGAGGACCAAAATTAAAGATCAAAATTAACTCATGCATTTCAAAAGTATATATGTTATACATTCTAATAAAAATATTATTTTAAATAATACTAATAACTAATACTCAGTGCTCACTTGTCACAGGTACTAATGAACACTTTTTTATTATCTTCGTCACAACTCTATGAGGAGGAATTACCAACATTTTATACCAGAGGAAACTGAGATTTGAGATTAAACAAATTGTCCAAGTCAACTGATTGAAAGTGGTAAAATTATAATTTAAATGTAGACCATCTAATTATAAAAACTGTATTTTTCACCACAATGTCTAATGAAAGCCTATTCTCCCTTAAGTCTTAGTGATATAAAACTCCAGGATATGTCTAGGCACAGTGCCTAACTCCTGCAATCCTAACACTCTGGGAAGCCAAGATGGGAGGATCACTTGAGCTCAAGAGTTCCAGACCAGCTAGAGCAAGAGTGAGACCCAAGAATCTAACTATTATTCTTCACCGCCCTCCATGCACCAATGACGGGTAAGACTCCCAAAGCTGGGACAACCTAAGACAGGATATGGAGAGGCTGCATGGTGGATTACATTCATAGTACCCAAAGACGGGTAAGAGCACTCTGCGTTCAGTCAACCTAAGACAGGGACCAAACCATTGATGTTTGTATCCCCATGACAGGTAAGACTGAAACTGCAAGAGCAGGCAACCTAAGATAGGGGCTATGTTTTTCTGCCATACAAAAAACAAAAGAGGGAATTGTTGGGCCCTGCCATGTGCCTGAGGCCTAGTGCAACTTCCTGAGCCTGACTAGAAGTAGATCCATCGAGCTACTTCCGTGTAGCAATAACTCAGCAAGGCCCAGCCTGAAACTGCCTCTACCTAGATA
>CAUYPK010044986.1:0-16118 GCA_963574355.1 Loris lydekkerianus
CTCCTCAGAAGCAGCATAACAAAATCCAAACTTGGCAAAGAGCCACAGTATACAAAATAATGATAAGAGGCAAAGAGCCGAAATTCATTTTGGCCGGGAGCCGCATGCGGCTCTAGCCGCGTGTTCGCCACCCCTGCTTTAAACCATTAACCTGGGCTAAGCAGAGGCTTTCCCAGGAAAGTATGTATCACTGGAATCTCTCCTGAAGTGACTGCCCGCTTATTAGGTGAGCCCAAACCGGCCTCACTCCATGTCCCTGAGGGCAGAGGCCACAAGGCAGCTTTCCTACTGCCAAACACTGAAAACTCCACTCTTTACCTCTGGTTCAGTCCAGGCCTTTGGCACTTTTCACAGTCACTAGATCACTCAAGGTCTTCCAGCCTTGGCCTCACTCTGAGAACCTGAGGGTGGAGCCTTCAGGGCAGCTCTCCCACAATGGCTGCATGTGGCCATAGCTCCTTTCTGGCCCAGCGGCTCAGTCCTGGGTCCTGAATAGAGCTTCAAGTCACCCACAATCTCACCAAAATTCTCCCAAGGTAATTCAAATGAGTGCCCAAATCCAGAAAAAGAAAACAACCCATAGGGAAGGCCTTCCCTGTCTGCAATTTCACTGCTGTTGTAGGTACAGCTGTGGCAGCCACCATAGCCTCAAACCTAATGAATGCAACCACTTGCCACTTCTTCACTGCTTTTGTTCTCCTCCTGGGGTCCAGAAGTCTCTTGCTAGTTCCCTGCATCCCCAAAGGGATGTTTCTGGGCAGTGCCCACAAGCTAGAGGTGCCTGGAGTCTTCTTTCCCCAATCTCACTGTACCCGGTTGCAAAGAAGCTGTTACTTGGCTGCCATCTTGCTCTGAATCAACATGTTAGGTTTTAATATGTAAAATCTTTTAAATTCAAAGTGGGCACTGAAAAAAACAAGTTAAAAATATTTACCCCAAAGTACATGTCTCTCACATATTTTGGATTGACTGTCCTAGAAGTAACATTACAAAGGCTTGCTGAGAATACTTGTCCCAATCTACAGTCTATATGCCAAAAGAAGTGTATATGCCAAAAGAGATTTTTCTCTAAGACTAAAGAGAAGTCTATATGCCAAAAGAGATTTTTCTCTAAGACTTAGAGGAAATAAACTGCAAAAGCCTTAAGGCTCAACAAAGATCATCTGTTGGAAGGAATCTGTGCAATATTAAACACTCTCTCTTGTCTCTGTAGATACCTTGGGAGAAATTGGAACCTGAATAAAAATTTTCCAGTAAGTAGTGTGGCTACAACACAGCCTCAGAAGTATCCCCACACCCAACTGATTTTCAGGAATATTCACTTGAATTGCCCAGAACTTCAGGATCAGTTCTCTTAAAACTAAGGATTATTTTAAGAACTGTGCTAAGGCTATAAATAAGAATACTAATGTTCTCATTGTGCAAACCTTAGCCTAGAAACCCAGAATTGGTAGATATTTGTAGGTGACTGCTAAATGGTTTCACTCTCTTACTCTGACTTTCTCCCCATCAGTGTAAGGAAGCAAGATTAAGTTTCTGTTTACTTGTTTACCCTAGAGTAGTTTTTGAGATATGTCTTCTAGATCCTGCATTCCAGTAATGGACCCACCCAGACCAGATAACTTGTTCAGCTGGCCTTGGACCCTCTACACAAGCTGCCTACCTGACTTTTTCAAGGTCTCCAGCAGATGACCTTTGATCTCTGTTGTGGCATGCCAGGCCACCTCCTGAGCTACACTATGCCATACTCTGAAGTGTCCCCTTGCCCTGCTTCCTGAAACCTACACACACTCCAGCCACTAACAAGGTTATCCTCAGGACTTTGGAGGGAAAGACTTGACCAACTCAAGGAAAAGTGGAATGGCAAGTAGGGAAATACTACTTGCAACCCTACAGTGGTCAAGTTGTCTGGATTGCATCCTTCCCACATCTAGCCTTATCTCCCTGTGAAAAACTAGCAAATTCAAGCTGGATCAGTGGACTGCAGAACTGTGTGGAGATAAGGGTTAAAAACTTGAGTTGTAGGGATTAGAAGTATATTATACTCAGACATTTTTATTTGTTGCTGTATTTAGTGTATCCTTATCTTTTTGTTGTTGTTGTTGCAGTTGTCATTGTTGCTTAGCTGGCCCAGGCCGGGCTCAAACACACCAGCCTCCTCAGTGCATGTGGCCTGTGCCATAACCACTGTGCTATGGATGCTCAGCGGCCCTTGTTGTCTTTTATTAACTGTGCTGCACGTTGTTCCCAGTATAACTTTAAACTTATCTCTGCCTGAATAAGTTCAATCCCAGGACAAATGCAGTAAATCACAGTAATTATTTACATTTAAAATCTGTTTCATAGATATGAAATGTAGTAATAGGAGTGGGGAATGAAAGCACATATGGTGAAAATAAGATGGAGTCAGGCAGTCTACCGCAGACGTGAAGCAGCTGGTCTGGTCAGTTTAGGTCTTGCCTGACCTTCACCCCCTGTCTCCTATTCTTACTCTATTGTAAATTTAGCTCCAACCCTATCTTGAGTAGTTTAGGTTGATTGATTTAGGGTATTAACTTTTAAATTAATTTCATTGTGTATGAGTCATGGGTTCTGCCAATTATTGTTTAAGATAAGAATTAACATGGTCTTCACTTTGAACTTAAATGTATAAAACCATAAGATCAGAGCAGTCTTGCAGAGGCTACTCTCACTGTTCTCCAGAATCCTGGCTTTCTGATAAATAAAGTTTGGTGGACCTATCCCTGTCTCTGCATATTGGCTGATAGTGACAGGCAGCTGACAGTGACAGGCAGTGACCCTCTTTGTCCAGTGACACCAGAAATATTAGCAGGCCATACATAATCAGCAAAGACCTGAGAAGGCCCTGAGCTCTCATTCCACCTAATTGTGAGGTCCTGTGCAAGCATGAAGTAAAGACCCCTGCCTTGTCTCCTCAGGAGAGCTGTTCCTAGCTACCTAATACCCAAATCAATACTAGATCAAATGGATATTCAGTTGCAAGGAAATGCAACTTGTTTCCTACAAGTTTTTTACATACACTAATTTGAGATGGATCATAGACATAAGCATGACAAACTAAAACTATCTTTTAATGTGAAACAAAAGAGAAGGAATGTAAGATCTTGAACTCTGCAAATATTTTTTAAAAGAGGACACAAAAGCACTAATGAGGAGAGATTTATAAGTAGGTCTGTGTTTTGGTTCAGAGCTTCTATTCATTAAAAGATACCATTGAAGATAATCAAAGGCAAGCTACATACAGACTAAGGGAGATGCTTGCAAGCACTATATTGACATATGTTTTCACCATTACTTGTGAAAACATGAATGAATCTCACAAACATAATGTTGAGTGAGAGTTCAGACATCAAAATGCACATTCTATAAGATTTAATTTTTATACTTTTCTAGTATACGTAAACCAACTTTCATTGGCAGATATCAGAAAATGACCTATACTGTGAGGTAAAAGGACTTGAAAGGGGCATAAAAGAGGCTCCTGGATTTAAAAACTTTTCTAGACCTTAATGAGAATGGTACAAGTGAGAGTGTGTAGATGTGTAAAAATTTATGAAGATATACACTTAAGACTATTGCATTTAACTGATGCATGAGTGAAAACAATTAGTCATGCAAAAAGCATGGTAAGCATGTGCCTGCAGTTCTTTTACTGGGGAGGGCGAGGCTACTAAGAGGCTCAGTCAGGAGGATTGTTTGAGCCCAGAAGTTTAAACCTAGCCTTGGCAACATAGGGAGATCCTGTCTCTCAAATACCAAATACTCCATGGTTGAAGGTTTGTCTGTAGATGGGAAGACCATTGTTCATGCAGTAGTAGCTGAGTCCTCAGGACAATGCCCAGGTAAGTGAGACTGATAGATGCAGTCTGTGGTTCTGAGAACTGTCTCGCTATGATGAATCGTGTGTCATTATTTACAGTTTACTTTTAGCATGTACTCATGCCTGTCCTATGACCTACTACAATGGTTAATTTTATGCCAACTTGACTCAGATAAAGGATGCCAAGCTAGCTGGTAAAACATTATTCTAAGTGGATCTTGTGGAGTGTGCCTGTGATCCCAGCCGCTCCAAAGGCTGAGATGAAAGGATTGAGACCAGCCCGGACAGCAAAGTGAGACCTTCCCATCTCAAAAGACAGACAAACAACTCCCTACCATTTTTACTGGATGTCTCTTTGAGGACATTTCTTAAAGAGATTAGCATTTGAATCAGTAGGGAAAAGAAAATCTTCCCTCACCAATGTGTATTGAATATTATCTAATTCATTGAGTGCCTGAGATGGAGCAACTATTTTTTCTGCCTTTGGACATTAGAGTTCCTTGTTCTAATTTCTTTGGACTTGAACTGAATTACACCACTGGCTTTCCTTGTTCTCTAGTTTGCAGAAGGCGTGTTGTGAGACTTCTCAGCCTCTGAAATTGTGTGAGGGAATTCCCATAACAAATCTCTCCTTTTACAGAAGGTGAAAAAAGTATACACATTTTATGAGAAACATCTCTCCTAGTCATACTTCCTGTATGATGACTCTAGCATCCATTTGATTAATGCCACCTTTTGAGTACATATCATACTTCATATTGCTACTGTAATTGAATTCAACTTTCAAAAGTAATACATAGATAATATCTCTTAAATTGTGTATACTTTTTTTTTTTTTTTTGACCCCCTGGTATATCTCTATGTATCCATTGGTCCTGTTTCTCTGGAGAACCCTGACTAATCCATCTACTCAGAAATTAGACCCCTGGCAATGGTATCTTGAAATTAGATCCTGAACTCTAATATTCCCATATATTCCTCATGAAGGATTTTCATGTTCAACAGCAGTAAAGGGCAAGAGACTGTGTCTTGAATTCACAGCCCAGTTTCTTCTTTAGCTCAGACTGAGGGTTTCTGGTAGAAAAACACTTAAACCGAACCTTTGCTCTCCTTTTCACTGGACAGAGATTTGCTCAACACCACCTGTGGTGTGATAGGTTATCAAGATATTTCATAACTGAGAGGTTAAGGACTGAAAATGAGAGGTTATTCTAATACCTGGACTGAAAATGAGAAGTCATTCTGAGACATGAATGAAAGGAAGCAGAGCACAGGTTCTGAGTGGGCAACACAGCCTTTATTTCACTGAGTTCGAAAAAGAAGTCAGCACATGGGTTAAAGTGGCATGGGAATATAAGAGTTCAGGGGATTGGGGAACTCATTCTTTCCTGATCAGGATGTGCTTTGCTGGGCCAGATGGTTCTACTTGGACAGGTCCCTACATTTGGCTCTATTATCCCAGTGTTTTTAGTCTATTATAAGGAGGCAGAGTGATGTGCATGGTGTTTCTTTGACTGCTTTCTGCAGGTTGATGGTCAGTATAGGCTGCCTATAAGGAAAAAAAGGGAGGGGGAAGGGTATGGTGTTTACCAGAACATTCTTGGGTCTTCTGTCTGAACTGGTTGATATTCACATAGGCGAGGATAGGAGGGCTGTTTTTTGAGTGACTGCCTGATCAATAAATCGGGAGATGAGGTGGAAGATTACCAGTCTGAAGCTGAGAGTGAGAAAGGTTAAAATTAATGGCCCTAAAATAGGAAATAACCAAGGAGGCCAGGAATCGAATAAGGACCAGGGATTAGGTGATTCAAGATCTGTTTATCTCTGTTTGATTTATTCTGGAGTTATTTTAACTTTGCCCGTGATTGTTCCTGACTGGTTTACAAAGAAACAACATTCTTCTCCCCCCAAAAGACATGTATCTCCTTTTTCTGATATAAGTAAATCTAAGGCTCAGCGATTTTGGAGGACTGCTGCAGCTAAAGAATTAATTTGGGATTGTAGGGTTATTGAAGAGTGTGATTTTTTTTTTTTTTTTCGGTTTCTGGCCAGGGCTGGGCCTAAACCCGCCACTTCCCGCATATGGAGCCGGTGCCCTACTCCTTTGAGCCACAGGCACTGCCCAAGAGTCTGATACTTTTTCATGTCTTTGTTAAGTTCTAGGGAGAGTTGGTGATACAAATGGGTTGATGTAGTAATGCCTGCAATGCCTGTGCCAAGTCTAGCCATAATGCCTGTTCTGAGGAGTACAGGAAGGAAGATGACTCTTTTTTGTCTGGAAGTAGGGGGATGTATCAGGGCCTGAGTTAGGAAGGTAGATGGAGTGGCTGCAGAGGAAAAATTTTCCTGGAGGGGCACAGGAAGAATCAGATAAGGGAAAAGTTGAGTTGAGGGAACAGAGATAAGGCTTTACAAAGCCTACAGTCTCATGTACTGGTGAGATTAAAGCATGTTAAATTCAGGGCTGCTAAGGGTGGGAAGTCCATAGTTATAGAGCCAAAACCCAAGTTATTTTCTGCCAGAATGGAAGAGTTATATGTGTTAGGTACAGATATGGGATTGAAAAGATTTTGGTATAGAGAAAGACACATCCAGAATCCTGAGAGGGAGCAGAAAAAGGAGAGTTCAGAGCAGCTGAGAAGGGGGTGTTTAAAAGCCAGAGAATTGGAGTGTTGTTGAGATCTTGCAGGATAGTGAGGTCTATTCTCTTATAGGGTGGAGGGGGTGTACTAGAAGAGAGATTTTTATGATCTGTCTTGTTTCTTGCTGATGTGCTATGTCCTGAACTCCTCCACCATCTGATAATTCTACATGCATGAGGTATGTCCAGCAGACAGTGGTGTGGACACCACCTGTGGGGCATCCAGTGCCTATTATTTTGCTGGTCTAGTACCTCTTTCCTCCATAAGAACATTCAGAGGTTTTGGCAACATTATAACAGTGTGCAGGATGTATGTGTAGCTACTGAAAGAGGGGGTCTGAGGTAAGAATTGGGTGTAGTTGACATGAGAATGGGGATTGGTAAGGTAGTCACGGATATATGAGGTTCAGGTAGCAAGACAACCTGTGCATTCAGTTGAGGTTGATGGGGAGAAGAGAAGGGCCAGGATTGACAGGAGTGGTAGCCAGATGGAAAAGGATTAGAAAGAGGAAAAGTGGGTTTCCTAAAAGAGAAAGTCTTGGAAGGTGCCTTGTTGCCACAGATCTTCAAAGGTTTCAAAGAGGTCATCCCAGCTGTGAACATGTGAGAGTAGCCAGGCGTCTCAGGAAAAGTTATGGAGAAAAGGGAAGAATCAGGGGGTTATATTATACATTTATGGGGAGGTGGATCTTTTGGAGATCCTGGTGAGTTTTAAGGTGGTGGGGGCATAGTACTTGTGATTTCCAGTGGGGGTCTTCCAGTGTTGGATGTTTTTCTGATGGACACGACTTTATTCGGGATTGGGGGAGCCAGACTGGGAGGTCCAAGAGGCGAATGGTCATGGGGGTACAGAAAGGTGTGAGGACCTGTCCAGTGAGGAGACAGAGTCCTGCATGACAAGGGAGATTTGAGGAAAACTTGTTGCCCTGCCAATTGGTCTCTGACTTTCTCTGCTGAAGGTTGGGGGAGTGGCTGGTTTATGGTTTTTCTAAGTTTATCTGTGGTTTCCTGGAGGATGGGAAAATAGTATCCTATGACAGAGTCTGGAGGGGGTCCAGGGCCCATAATAATAGTTCTGATATACATTGTTTCCAAAGAGCTATAAAAGAGTTGTTTGCAAGGGGTAGAGAAAATGTAGAGTAAAGTGATGGGGAGGAGATGAATCCAATCTTGTTTGTGTTGGAGCACTGATTTGGTGAGATGTCATTTAAGGATATTATTGATTTGTTTTACTTTACCTGATAATTGTGGCCTGTAAGGCACGTGTAAGCGCCACTGGACTTTTAGGGCTTGTGAGGTTCAGGAGGTGTTCTGGCTGATGAAAGCTGGGCTGTTGTCACTCTGAATGGAGGTGGGGAGGCTGAATCTAGGAATAATGTGGTGGAGGAGGGTGGAGACAACTTCATGGGTTTTCTTGCTGTTGTGAGAAGGTACGAACCCAAACTAGAAGTTTATATTTTCATACAGGAGGCATGTGGGTAAAATCAATTTACCAGTCTTTTCCAGAGATTTTTGCCCCGGGCCTGACATGTGGGAAAAGGGAGTGTTTTTATGACTCCCTGGGGTGAGACCTGGATGCAGATTGTGCAAGTTATTTGTTATTTGTTTTAAAAGGGAAGATAGTCATGGGTGAGAAAGGAGCATAAAAGGAAGGGTGTCAAGCAGCTTGAAGCCAATGTTAAAGCTATTGTGGAGGGAAGAGAGAACATTTTGTGCTTGGGAGGAAGGAAGAATAAATTTTCCCTGTTGAAGGAACTATCCTCCCTATCTGGGAAGATGCTAGTAATTGTACTGTTCTTTGGCTATGTACACTAGAGAGAATTTATCAAAGGACAGTACTGGGCTTTACCTGGGGTGTGTGTAAGGGCATTGAACAACCTGTTTGGCTTCTATATATGCTTTTCGGTTGCCTTTAGAAATTGGAACTTTTTTTTTCCCCCACTTCCTTTGGGAGAGTGGCAGCATTTAGGAGGTTTTTAATAAGTATGGTGTTGACAATTGCGGAGTTTGGGTGGTGATTAATCCTCTTTCTTGCCTTATGGCTGCATGGTGATGGATTATATGGAAAGTATACTTAGAATCTGTGTATATGTTAATAGAGCAACCTTGTGCGAGTTGTAAGGCTAGTGAGGGCTACGAGGTCTGCTTGTCGTGAGTCAGTACTGGGGGCAGAGTAATGGAGGTGATAATGCGGGAAGAAGACACAATAGCAAAGCCTGCCTTGGCAATGGAGTGAGCAGTGGGCTTAGAAGAACTGCCATTGATAAACCAGGTGTCTTTGGAGTTAGGCAAGGAAAAAGGGGATAGGTTAGGAAAAGGATGTAGTGTTACCATAATTAAAGGCCAGCAATCATGGAATCAGTTCTGTGAAGGGTGAAGTACAGAGGGCAACTAATGGAGCTGAGGGGTTACATGCCCGGCCAGGAAGAAAGTGAAGGTTTGAATTTTCTATAAGGAGGATGAGGAGCTGGAGTAAACAGGGTGTGGAAATTAAAGATGATAAATGTTGGTGTTTTAAAAGGGATGGAATGTTATGAGGAGTAAGTAAACATGTGGGGGCATGGTGGGTAAGTTTCTGGGCCTCCAGGAAAAGGAGGGACGTGGCTGCCATCACTCAGAGGCAAAGGGGCCAGACTAAGGCTGTGAATTCTATCTATTTTGAGAGTAATACTATTGGGAGGTGATTATTGTGAGGTTTCTGTGTTTGGACCCCTATTGCACACCCTTGGTGTTCTGACACTGAGAGGTAAAATGGATAGCAGGGATCAGGAAGATGGAGGGAGAGTGTTCGGGACAGACAGGATTGTAGAGAGAGGAAAGAACTTGACCAAAGCTGGTGTGGGTCTAAGAGGTAGGTTGGGGAACCTTTAGCAGTGGTGTATAGAGGTTTAGCCAAAGCTTCAAAATTGGGAACCCAGGCTCTAAAATATCTTAGAACCCCCAGGAAGGAGAGGAGGTCATATATTGGGGGGCAGGAGGGTAAAGGAGGAGATGGCCTGAATGCGGTCAGGGGTAATGAGTTTTTCTCAATCCTGTAGGAAAATGCCAAAGTATTGGACAGACAGAGGAGGTTAACTGGGCTTTGAAAGGGGACTCCCTATACCCTTTGGTGGGGAGGAAAAAGAGTAAGTGAATGGTGTCTTGCTGCTAGGCAGTGGGTGAAGGTCTGTATAAGAGAAGGTCATCTACATATGGAAGAACTGTAGAATTTTTTTGGTAAATTTAACTGCTGGAGGTCAGCCTGAAGTGCCTGACCAAAGTAATGAGAACTGTCTCTAAATCCTTCAGGGACAACTGTTCAGGTGAGTTGTTGGTGGAAGAATCAGGGTCGGTCCAGGTTAAGGCAAAGAGGGGTTGGGAGAGCTCATGGATGGAGATGGTAAAAAAGGCATCTTTGAGATTTAAAACTGTGTAGAGGGAGATATTGGAAAGAATGGTAGATAGGAGGGTGTAGGGTTTAAGGACTGCTGGGTGAATGGGCTGAACAATTTCATTGATGGCCCATAAGTCTTGCACTGAATGAACCATTGTTTTTTTTCTACAGGAAGGATGGGAGTGTTGCAGGGCGAGTTAGTAAGTTTGAGAATACCAGCTGACAGGAGTTTGAAGGTGAGTGGTTTAATATCCCTAGGGCGCTGGGGGTAGTTTTGGAGGTTTTTCTGGATATTGGGTGCAGACTGGCAGATAAAATGCATGTTGATAACAAGCCTCCCCTCGTTGTTTTCCGGGGATAGGGCAGTAAAGTGATGGAGGGCTTCATTAAGGGCTAAAAGCTGGGCAGAGTTTTCATCGCATTTCTGGGTTATTTCTTTTAGTTTTCCATAATTCACGGCCTTATGGACTGCTTTTTTTTAGTCCCTGTAAGAGACACTGGACCATGTGGTAATAGAGACGGACCCCAGTAGTGTCAGTTTGGTAATTCCAATTGGGGTCTTCCTGGGGGACAGCCCTATTGGCTTCTGGCAGGGTTTGGTCTCTCTTCTGTAGATCTTCAGTATGAACCTGGGCCTGAGTCCAGACCTGCACCCTCTCCTCTGAAGTTAGGGTGGAGGTGAGAATGTCATATAAATCATGCCAGGTCAGGTCATATGATTGGGTTACATATCTTAATTCTTGAGAGTATTTTGTGGTATCTGTGGAGAATAAACCTATTTTCTGACTTCTATGGGACAGGTCTGAGAGAGAAAAGGGGACATGAACCCTGACAATATCTTCCATTCCTACAACTTCTTGGAGGGGGTATAGAGGTTGTGGTGGTCTGGAAGTGGAATGCCCAAAGGTGTGGCCAGATCTAGCATGAGGTGGGGAAATTGGGTCTGCCATCTTTCCTTTTCTGCCCAGGTTCACCATCATTTCTTTTTCATTCATATGCAGTGGAAGGTGGGTGAGGGGTGGTGGAGAGAGGAGGGATGAAGTGAAGTTCTGCCAGTAGGGAGGAGGTTGAGGGTGGGGAAGTGGTGGAGGGGCAGAAGGTCTAGGGTTGTCTGCTGGGTTGATGGAAGACGATGGAGAATCAAGGGATTTGGGGAGGGCTGTTTGGCTCGTGCAAGGAAAATTTGAGAGAGCTTTGTTCTGGAGGAGGAGGATGGCCTGGACATAAGGAATTTCTGACCATTTGCCTAATCTCCAACAGTAATTGTCAAGGTCAGTGAGGATTGAAAGGTTAAAGGTGACATTTTCAAGCTATTGTGAGCCATTGTCTCATTTGCTCATAGGCCAAACAATATTACAGAAAAAGGCGAGGTGTTTAGGTTTAAGGTCAGGATAAATATGTAGAGGCTTGAGGTGAGTTAAGAGGCAGCTTAAAGGTCAAGAAGGGAGAATCTGTAACTGAATGCTCTCCATATTGGAAACTAAAGGTAGAAAATAAATGAGATTAAAGTGAGGATGAAAAAAGAAATTACGAGAGGGAGGAGGAAAGAAGTAGCAGAGGCTGGGGCCTGGGAGGTTACCAGATCTCCTTGAAGAACCTTTAACCAGCCAGAAAAAAGTGGTCCAGGTCCATGGGAGGGTGTCCCCACACATGAGGCACTGAACAGGTGAGTCTGACTCACTAGGGTTAGCCCAGGACTGGCACTGGATTTAGGACTACTGGAGTTTTTTCAGCCCAGAGTGGAGAAAGAGAAGACAAGTTAAAATGGCTCCAAGAGGGGTTATATATGAATGCTTAAAAGGCCTAGAAAAGGAGGACGAGGGAGAGAGGAGTTGGAGTGGAGTTAAAAAGGCTCAGAAAGGGGGTGGCGCCTGTGGCTCAAAGGAGTAGGGCACCAGCCCCATATGGTTGGAGGTGGCAGGTTCAAACCCCAGCCCCGTCCAAAAAAAGCAAAAACAAAACAAACAAACAAAAAAACCCAAAAGACTCAGAAGGGGCTTATAGATAAATGCTCGTTTCACTATTGAATGGATGAATTCTGGACAGGTGTCAGAGGGGTCCTCTGTTTTCCTTCTAGTTGGAACAAGAGTCTGGGAGTGGGTCTAATGGGGTGTATCTTGGCGCCCCCGAGGAGGCTTCTTCCCATTCCAGGTTCTCAGCATCAAAATGAGAGGTTAAGGACTGAAAATGGGATGTTATTCTGAGACCTCCAATTTGAAGGAGGAACAAAAGGAAGTGGAATCCAGGTTCTGTATGGACAATGTGGCCTTTATTTCACTCAGGTGCCAGTGGGCTGAGTTCGAAAAAGAAATCAGCATGTGGGTTAAGGCAGGGTAGGAATGTAAGAGTGGGAATGTAAGGGATTGGCGCACTCATGCCTTCCTGGGCGGGACTTTCATGCACCCATTCCTTCCTAGGTAGGATGTTGTTTCCTGGGCAGGACATTTCTATTGGGGTGAGTCCCTACATTCTGCTCTATCAGTAACATTTCAGACAGTCCAGGTTAAAAGACTTAAAATTTAAAAGCAAGTCTTTCCTGCGTTAAATGCTATGTTTCAATTTTCTTCAGACTTAGGTGAAAAAAAGAAATTTGATATTTGAGAAAACAAAAATTCTTCAACTGGCACTATGTGGTTATATGCAAATGTTGTTGCCTCTGAGCCATTACGTTATTGCTCCTACAACAAGGAAGTAAGCAATTTCTTTAGATGTTTGCCAAGATCTATTCCAGTTCATTTATTTTTATGCTTGCTTCTTTCTATGAAAAATAAAAAGGTGCCAAGACGTAAGTTTTTCAGGGAAAGGGATTTCTCTGAAGACCAGATGAGTGGGTGGGAGTGGAGGAGAGAAAATAATATATTATAATTGTTATGTACACACACAGACACATATAATTATTTAAAAATCTGCTTTTCTCCAGTACCAGAAGGGTCCTGAGGTAGTACATGGAATTGGACAGCTAAGAACTACATTTCTTTGGAATAAATGAATTCTCTCTTTTTTAATATTTCGTATAAAATGTACTTTTTATTTATTTTTTTATTATTCGATGGCATCCTTTTATTTTTATTTCTTATTAAATCATAACTGTGTACATTTATGCATTTATGGGGTACAATGTGCTGATTTGATATACAATGTGGAATGCTTATGTGAAACTGATTAACATAACCATCACCTCACTTACTTATTTGTTGTGGTCAGACATTTATACTCTACTCTTAATCGTTTTGAAATGTACCATTGCACTGTGAGCAATAGGTGAGGTCCCACCAAATACCCTCCCTCTTACTATCTTTCCCCCTCCACTCCCCTCTCCCTCCTCTTCCTTCCTTCTTTCTGGACTATAGTTGTGTTTTATCATTTGTATGAATGTGTCAGTGATTGTATATTGGCTTCATAATAGTATTGAGTACCTTGGATACTTTTTCTTCCATTCTTGAGATACTTTACTAAAAAGAATTTGTTTGAATTCCATCCATGTAAACATAAAAGATATAAAATTTCTATCCTTTTTTTTGGCTGCATAGGATTTCCATGGTATACATATACGACAATTTGTTAATCCATTCATGGGTTATGGGCACTTGGGCTGCTTCCATGATTTGGCAATTATGAATTAGGCTACCATAAACATTCTAGTGCAAATGTCTTTGTTGTAAAATGATTTTTGATCATCTGAGTATATACTTATTAGAGGAATTGCAGGATTGAACAGTAGGTCTACTTTTAGTTCCTTGAGTATTCTCCATCCCACCAGGAGGGTAGAAGTGTTCCCTTCTTTCCTTTCTCTCATTCATGCCAACCTCATGAACATAGTTAATACTCAGAAATAAAAATAAATCAGGAGGAATCATGCTATCAGACTTCATCTATAAATCTATAGTGATCAAAACAACATGGTACTGGCACAAAAATAGAGAGGAACAGAATAGAGAACCAAGAGATGAACCCAGCCACTTATTGTCATTTGATCTTTGACAAGCCTATAAAAAACATTCATTGGGCGAAGATGCCCCATTTAACAAATGGTGCTGGGTGAACTGGCTGGCAACCTGTAGAAGACTAAAACTGGACCCTCACCTTTCACCATTAACAAAAATTGATTCTCACTGGATAAAAGATTTAAACTTAAGACAGGAAACTATAAAAATACTAGAAGACCATGCAGGGAAAATGCTTGAAGAAATCAGCCTGGGAAAATATTTTATGAGGAAGACACCCCCTCCAGCAATTGAAGCAACACCAAAAATATATTACAAGGATCTGATCAAACTAAAAAGCTTCTGCACAGCCAAGAGCACAGTAAGTAAAGCAAACAGACAACCTTCAGAATGGGAGAAGATATTTGCATGTTATGTTTCTGATAAAGGTCTGATAACTAGAATCCATGGAATAAGTGAGTTCTCTTAATCTTGGTTTCCACAAATTTTAAATATTCCAAAGGGACAACCTTTTTTCAACTCTCATTTTTATTTATCTATGATAAAAGTATTGACTCAGTAACTCTTTAATGTTAGACAAGTCATTTAAGATCAAAGTAAGACTGTGTGACATACAATAATTACTCAACAAATAATTTGTGGGGTGCTATTGAATTGACATCCTACCCAATTCATAGTTCTTAAATTATAAAACCAGAGTTGATCTTTACCCTGCCTTAGCAGTGAAGATTTGTGTGAATCACTTCAGTTCTGGTTCTCATGTTTCTCACCTGTAAAACAGACAAAAAATACCTTCCTTCTCCTGGGTTTATTTCAGATTCAAATAATAACATATGCATGAAAGTACATCTCAATCTTCTCAGAACTCTACAAATAAGACAAACAAATAGTTTTGAATTAAGAGAAGCAATTTATTTTCTTTTTTAAAACATTGAAATTCTAGATATTTTCTTTTTTTTTTTTGGTATATATTGATTTTTTTAAATTTCAAATTAATATAAGGGAACATTTAATTAGGTTATGTCGTTTGCCTGTTAGGGAGAGTCTGAGTTGTAGTTGAGCCCTTCACCCAGTGGGTGTGCCATGTACCCTCCTGCACTGTACCTGATAGGTGAGAGCTGACCACACTCCTTTCTCTTTCCTCTCTTCTTGAATTTAAATGTTTTTCTTTTCCGTGGGTGTGTCATTGTTCATCTACTAGTTTCATATTGAGTAAATTAGATGCTTGCTTTCCATTCATGTGATACTTTACTAAAAAGGGGGTTCTCCAAATCCCTCCAGGTAAATACAAAAGATATGAAGTCTCCGTGTTTCTTTATGGCTGAACAGAGCCATGGTATACATATACTGCAGTTTATTTATCCATTCAGGGGTTGATGGGTACTTGGCTGTTTCCACATATTTCCTACTGTTGGTTGTGCTGCTATATATAAATATTCAAGTGCAAACGTCCTTATGGTAAATGAATTTTTTCTTCTGAGTAGATACCTAGTCATGAGATTGCGGGATCTAGATATTTTCTTTAACAGTCTCTTAGTGAGTTGACAAAAGACTATGCTTACATTAGGTTCTTTTTGATAGGTGATATAAAGAGTGACATTTTTATTTGATTACATGTAGATCCTGATCTAAATGTATCATGTTCTTGTCTGTGGAATCTGGACATAGTGATCTTTCAAGACTGAGGTCGGGTCCCCATCTTCCTCGCTAAGGTCACAGACCTGCTGTTTGCTTATTAGCCTTGTCTTTCTGCAGTGACAAAAGCTGTGGAGGGAAGCCTTTGACTGTCAGGCCCTTCTCATTTCCTCTGAGATTGACCCTTTCTTCTGCAAGACTGAGCACAGTTCATCACAGCAGTGTAGGAGACAAAGCAGCACTGGGAGTTCTGTGTTTGAGCTGTACATGTGCATGGCCTCTAATCTGGGATCTCCCTCTCCTTTGGTCTGCTGTCTCTCTCTTAAATTATAGTTGACAAATATAGTATATGTTTTTTCCCTTAAATTATAATTGGCAGATGTGTCAGCTGTCCTCCTAGCTTCAGATTCCAGCTTTACATTTTATTTTATTTTATTTTTTTAAATTTTATTTTATTATGAAATCATAGCTGTGTACATTAATGCAATCATGGGGCACCATACACTGGTTTTATAGACCATTTGACATATTTTCATCACACTGGTTAACATAGCCTTCCTAGCATTTTCTTAGTTATTGTGTTAAGACATCTACATTCTACATTTACCAAGTTTCACATATACCCTTGTAAGATGCACTGCAGGTGTAATCCCACCAATCACCCTCCCACTGCCCCCGTCCCCC
>CAUYPK010044989.1:0-55201 GCA_963574355.1 Loris lydekkerianus
ATTAATAAATTGTGGTATATGTACAACATGGAATATTATGAAATATTATGGAATATTAAAGAAAGATGGAGACTTTACCTCTTTTATGTTTACCTGGATGGAGCTGGAAAATATTCTTCTTAGTAAAAAGTATCTCAAGAATGGAAGAAAAAGTACTCAATGTACTCACCCCTACTATGAAACTAATTTAGGGCTTTCACATGAAAGCTATAACCCAGTTACAACCTAAGAATAGGGGGAAGGGGGAAAGGGAGGGGAGGGAGAGGAGAGGTGGGTAGAGGGAGGGGGACAGATGAGATCACACCTGCGGTGCATCTTACAAAGATATATGTGAAACTTAGTAAATGTAGAATGTAAATGTCTTAGTACAATAACTAAAAAAACACCAGGAAGGCTATGTCAACCAGTGTGATAAAAATGTGTCAAACGGTTTATGAAGCTAGTGTATGATGCCCCATGATCATATCAATGTACACAGCTATGATTTAATTAAAAATAAATAAATAAATAATTGTACCACAAAAAAAAAAAAGAAAAAAAAAATTTGTTTCCACATCTAGACAACAATTGTACTGGTAGAATCTGTCTATTGTAACTGTTGGAGCACTGGAGTCCCTTGAAGGCTTTCGAGTTCCGGAGCAGGGCATGGATGGTAAATTGTGGTTAATTTTGGTCAATTTTATCTTATACCATGTCAGTAGCTACACAGCCTCCAGCTCCATGACCAGCAGCTATGCACGTGTTCCTGGAGCCGCTTATAGCTTTAAGGGACCAGGGTGAGCAAGAAGGACACTGTCGTCCAAATGCTGAGTGTTCTTATCACTGATTGTTGCTTCTGATGATACAGGTATAGACAGAGATGTGGGGAATCACTTTGGTTGCATCCCTCACCCATTGTTTCAAGACTCTCCTCCTGCAGCCAAGCAACTTCGAAGTAATCAAAAGCCTACTGCCTCCCTTATCCCTCACTCACATTTATTTCTCTCTTTGTTGCTTTTAGGGAGCCAGACATTAGGGCATTCCAAAGCAACTATGTATGTAGGATAAATTAGAAATTTACCATACTTGCCCAGGGACAGGCATGGGCTAAGGAAAGACCCCAGAAGATCTTTAGTTTACATTTCAGACTGATCCTCAGATAGAGACAGCCTACAAAAGTCAAAAAGCACCAAACAAAATAATGTACAAGACATTAAACATATGGGAAAAAAGCCACAACAAAACAAATACAAAAAACCCCAGCAAATCTGGGGAAGAGAGGTGGGGTATCTGATTTCTAGATCATCTCATTATTAGATTCAATAACAACAACAAAACCACAGGCATACAAAGAAATAGAAAAGTATGACCTTTTCTAAGAAAAAAAAAAAAAGCCAATAGAAACTGTCCCAGAAAAAAAAAAAATAAATAAATAAATATGGAAGACCTACTAGAAAGAATTTGAAACATCTATTTGAAAGATTCTCAACAAACTGAAGAAAGATGGAGCAAAGTCAACAAAATGAAGTATGAATGAAAGGGAAAAATCAGCAAATGAACCGAGAATTTAAAGAAAAAGATATTCTGGAGTTAAAAAGTAGAATAACTGAAATGAAAAATTTACTAGAAGAATTCAAAGGGCAGATTAGGGCAGGCAGAAGAAAAAAAAAATTAGCAAACATGAAGATAGGACAAGTGAAATTATTGACTCTGGGTACAGAAAGAAAGAAGAAAAAAATATTATAGAACCTTAGAAGGGAAGGAAGTTCTGATATAAGCTCCAACATGGGTGAATCTTGAGGACATTATGCTAAGTGAAATAAGCCAGTCACAGAAAGACAAATACTGGATGAGCCCACTTACATGAGATGCTAAGAGTAGCCCAACTCATAAACATAGAATGAAGGGTAGTGGTGTTGGGGGGATTAACAGGAGGGGTATTTCCTAATGGGTAGAGAGTTTCAGTTTTGCAAAATGAAAAGAGGTCCAGAAGTAGATGGTGATGCCACCAAGCACAGCAATGTCAATATTCTTCATACCACTGCAACTATACTCTGGAAAATGGTTAAGGTAGTACATTTTATATGTGTTTTATGACAACTAAGAAAATTGAAAAAAATAAATAAAAGAGTACAAGGAAGGGCCAAAGGAACTTAGACTAATTGCAAGAAATAGTTAAAATAGTGGACCATGAAAGCCAAACTGGACAGGAGAGAGGAGGAAAAAGTGAGGGGGAAAGTGAAGAGAGGGTAGATAGAAAGTTCCACGGAGGTTGCAAAGAAGCGAGTGTCAGAGGGGTTATCAAGCAAGCAACTTGAAGCAACTTGGAAGGACAAAATAGTGATTGGAGAGGTTTGAACTGGTGATGGTTTAGGGCAGAGTGTTATTATGCATTTGAGAGAATACGACACAAGCTACATTCCACTTCACGCATTTTAATATAGTGCTCCATTCTGTAGATACATCATAATTTAACCAACTTCTTACTGTAATTACTACTTTAGGATTTGCAAAAGTGACAAAATACTGTTAATCTTATTTAAACTAGTAAATATTCTTACTGAATCCTCTCCCAAGATGTCCCTGACCTTCTTGAGACCAGGGGAAGCAACCCTGGAATTCCAGAGACCTTTATAACCAAAGCTACGGACTGGCACCTCTCTAAGGAGAAGCACAATTGTCATTTCCCCCGAGGAGGACAGTTCGGGATTTCTCTGCGCATGCAGTCATGTGGGAAGAGAGATTGGATTCCTCTAACTTGCGCCTTAACATTTCTTAGTTAATTCAAGAAAAATTGCTGAGCGGATTCCATGTATAAAGCACTCTATCAGGAACTGGAAATATAAAAGTGCTTTTAAATATAGTAGGCATGGTTAGATGAGTACAAAAATTATTATAATAGAAAGAAAGAACAGAGGCGAACTTCCCATGAAGTGAATAAAGTTCAAGCATCAGTGCCCCTCACTTATGTGGGCCCCTTCCTATAAATCTATGGTCATGGATGTTGGTAAAATTTGCAAAAGTGAGTTGTTTTTTTTGCTTGTTTGTTTCTTAAAACTGGATGTGAAGAGAAGGGAACACTTTTACACTGCTGGTGGAAGGAAGTATGGAGAATCCTCAAATTAGACCTCCCATTTGATCCTGTAATCTCATTATTGGGCATCTCCCCAGAAGAAAAAACATCATTTTATCATAATGACATTTGCACTAGACTGTTTATTGCAACTCAATTTACAGTCACCAAAATGTGGAAACAACCTAAATGTCCACCAACCCAGGAATGGATTAACAAATTGTGGTATATGTATACCATGGAATACTATCCAGCCATTAAAAGAGATGGAGACGTCACATCTTTTGTATTAGCCTAGATTGAGGTGGAACACGTTCTTCTTAGTAAAGCATCACAAGAATGGAGAAGCAAGAATCTAGTGTACTCAATTCTAATATGAAGGCAGTAGATGAGCTAATACAGGGTGGGGGGTAGAGGAATGAGGGTGTGGGAAGAAGGAAGGCTGGAGGGGAATGGGGGGGATCACAGTGTAAGGCACACCTCTTGGGGGCAGGACACAATTATAAAAGGGACTTTACCTAACAAATGCAGTCAGTGTAACCTAATTCTTTGTACCCTTGTCAATGAATCACAAACAAAAAAACCCAAAACCTGTGCTATTAGTTAAACTGCTATCTCTTTCCTCTCTGATTCCCCCAGTGTTGGAATGGGGAAGGTCCGGCAAAGGAAAAGTTGTACTGAAGCCACATTTAGAGAAGCTTACTGAACTCAGTGTACAGGCACACAGATACTTTGTTGTCAAATGAAGCCACTGCACTCGGCACATGGAGCAGGTGAGGGGTGGAGGAGGCATGAGTTTGAAGTGTATGAAGGCAGAAGCTAGGCTGTGAACATTTTTCTAACCAGACATATAAAACTAAACAGAATTTGGTTCTCATTAGTCCCTGGTCAAAACACAATGTGTGGGAAAAACAACAACAGAGAGTTCTCAAAGTCAGGAACACTCACAATGATGCATCATGAACAGTTACACAATTTTACATATGTGACCTTTTTTCTTTTGGTTGGTAATAACACAAAATAATAGAATGTATAGACTTTGGGGGCACACTCCTATATCATACTACAAAGAGTAAGTACATCTCTGTGTGAAATTGTACATTTTATTTATCCCAAATATCAAAAATTAAAAAAATTAGGATCCACCATTATAGAGGAAAGAATTATCTTTCCATTTTCTCTAAAGAAAATATTATGATTAAGTAACTGTGATAGGTAGTAAATATAATAAAAATTTTATTTTTCTAGATTGTTTAATGTTTGCGGTATCTGTTAACTTTTCAAAATTTGATTTTGTTATGATTTTTAAATTCCAAATGAATTTTATAGCTGATTTTATATACATTATTTTCAATTATTTTTCCTAAAGAGGTCTTCCCAAATGGATTAAGCTTCAGACCCCATGGAAACTTTGTACCCCAGTACAATGTAGTGAGTGTGATAAAAGAGAAATGTGAGAGGGGTTCTGAGAAGGAAGAAATTATTAATGACAAACATAACCAGGAAATGGTTTTGGCCAAGTTGTGATCAAGATGAAGAACTTGGCTCAGCACCTATAGCTTAGTGGTTAGGGCACCAGACACATACACTGAGGCTGAGCCAACAGTTGGTTCGAACCCAGCCTGGGCCAGCTTAACAACAATGACAACTGCAACAAAAAAATAGCCAGGCATTGTTACAGGCACCTGTAGTCCCAGCTATGGGAGGCTGAGGCAAGACAATCACTTAAGCCCAAGAGTTGGAGGTTGCTGTGAGCTGTGATGCCATAGCACTCTACCAAGGGTGACATAGCGAGACTCTGTCTCCAAAAAAAAAAAAAAATGAAGAACTTGAATTCAGAGATACGGCAAACGATGTTCCAAGTGAAATATAGAATTCTTCAAAACTCTTTGATAATTTCTATTCCTGAATCTACTCTCTCAAATGTGTCATTGACACATTCCCTTCTCTGTGTTCATATCTTCTCTGTCCCTGTAGCCATAAACCTTTTCGTTTGATGTTTTGTGAACCTGCATGTAAGTAACAAATCAGTGAAAACCCTGCAGATATTTAAGGATGGATGGATTCTGCAGAGGGGTTCAAACCAGGAGAAATGTGACAAATCCATAGCACAATTCAGGCCCTTTTACATGAATGATTAAATATGTGGAGACAAAACAAACTCTCTTCCATGTTCTTCAATTATGATATAATTAGTGAGCAAGAGTCAGTTTTCTCACACAATTTTTCATTTCTATGCAGAGCTCACCTTCATTCATTCACAAGAAGGAAACCAGCATGATATTCAGAAGCCAAGAAGAGTTTCTCCTATAGAGCAGTATTGCCGAGATCCCATTGTGTCATGTTTGTAACTTGTTAAGATTGTGTGTGTGTGTGTGTGTGTGTGTGTGTGTGTGTGTGAGACAGAGAGAGAGAGAAATAGACATAGACTGTGCTCCCTGAAGTGTGGAGAGTCCCTGAAGGAAATGAAGTGCCTGATACTCTGTCACTTTCTTCCCCATCTGGTGCCACTTATCCTATTGCCAGACTCCAGCTTCTCCAGATCTGGTGACAAACTGACAGTTCAAAAGACCCTCAACTTTGGATGACTTGGGATCCAGTGAGCTGGGGGAAGACAGCACAGGGACACAGAGCGTCGGCCATTGGTATCTAAGAAACCAGCCTGGAGACAAGTGGGAACCTGAGAGCCATCACCCCTGAGGTTGGAACATGGGGACAGTGACTTCTGCCAGGGGCTGATTGCTGCGAAGGCCCTGCTGAAATGCAGCCCTGCTCCTGTCTTCCCACCTGTTCTCCTAAGCTCTGATGGTGTGCATTGGCTTCTGTTTTGTGCTCATGGTTTAATCTCCTGCTTTCCACTCACTGCTGCCTTGGCTTTCCCCTGAGGATTGGTGGCTGAGCTCTAGATTTCTGAGGCCATGCTACCTGTGGCCAGAATGTCCTATGCCAGACCTTCTGAGCCAGGGACTGCTGTGTCCCACCTTGGCCGTGCTCCTAACTCTGCACCCTGACAACCTCCTGCAGCATCCTCCTCTTGTAAGATGGGAATTCAGAAGACATACATTTAACAACCCTTACAGATATTACATCCTGCAGAGGGACTGTCATATTTGCTACTCAATGCAATTTCCTCCTTATAACTATCCTCCCAGACAGGTATAGTCATCTGTTACACAGGTAAGTCAACAGACACTCAGAGGTTTCACCTTATGTGGGTTCCATGGATGCCCATCTTTGCTCTGGTTTTATTCCTCTTTATCCTGCATTCACAGAATGTGCTTTCCATGCCATTCTTTAGAATTGAGTATAATAATATCTACAGAATTAGACTGAGGATTAAATTAAACCCTATATGAAAGTTCCTAGCACAAGGTAGGTAATTAACACATGGTAATTTCCTTATTCCATCCTAGTCTGATCTCTGCCTAGAAAACCTAACTCTGCTGACAGCATTTGCACCAGAGCACATAGGAGGCTGGATGTTGAGTGGATGAATGGAGAGTCAATGGAAGTGTTAAAATTCCATTTAGGGCTTGCAAGATCCTAAAGATCATCCTTTCTCCCTACACTGTGCTACACCTGACTATCTTCTATTTGGGTCTATAATCTGGACATCAGATCTGCTCTTTTGCTGGATTTCTGTTTACCTGTGGTGGAGCCTCCTAGCTCATCCCCACCTGTCTACGTGACGGTGTGTCTTGTGTTGCTTAGTAGTTGAGCTCCAGGCTCTCCTAGCGGGCCGGTACCTTTACTTCTAAACCCCCTCCTGATATCCTAGACCAAGGAGGCTGAATAAGAATGATGTGTTCAACTGAGTGAGTGGTTCTATAGGGATAAGGCTACTAACACACATTTGCTTGGAGGATGGAGGCATAACTTCACTGCAATGTGGTTAGAGCTGGGCTGACTAAGGCCATACGCTGACTCAGCACCTTTCCAAATAATTAAGCAATCTACTGAGAGCCTGGAGTTTGGAATCGTAGAGAAAAAAAAAAAAAAAAAGCTTTGGATGGAAGTACAAGTCAGAAGTCTATAGATGCTTTCCCCCTAGCCAGCAGTTCCATTAAGGAAATTTATTTTTATGTTTTGGAAGGATCAAGATTTTAGTTTCGGCAGGGACACATCCAGCCATTACTCAGTCCTCAGTCAGCAGATTCAAAGGAAGCTCAGAAGGAAAAAACCAGGGCCCTGGGCCATCTGTGAGACCTGGGCACCCCAGCAGCCATGCCAGGAGCTGGACACCTGGGTCCCTGCTCCAACTCTGAGCATCAATTAGTGGTCACAAGGATGATGCCTGGTAACCAAGGCAAAAACTACGTCTAGATCTTTTTTTTAATTAACTATTTTTTTAAATTTCAGATTAACGTGAGGGTAAAAATGACTAGGTTACGTTGTTTGAGTTTCTCAGGTAAAGTTCAAGTTGTAGTTGAGCCCTTTGCCCGGGATGTGTGGGGCATATCCTTACATTGTGCCCATTAGGTGAGAGCTTTCAAATCCCCGCCCTCCCTCCCTCCATTTTTCCCTTTCCCTCTTCCACCTTCCCCTGTCTCTAGAGATTGATCAATCTCTAAAATTAAGAAACTTGAAAAGGATAAAGAAGGCCCCATGGAAAAAAGTTCCTCAAGTAGAGAAGGATGTAATGACCCAGAAATGCGTGGTTCCTAAAGCTCTTTTGTCCCATGTCTGGGACCCCTTAGTGACTACCTGGAGACTCTACCCCAGGCTCTCTGATCAATTCCATTTCCGATCAGGAAGAAGGTAGGAGATGTTTACAGTTCTTGGCCAGAGCTGGATTTGAACCCACCACCTCTGGCATATGGGGCTGGTGCCCTACCCCTTTGAGCCACAGGTGCTACCCAGTAGGAGATGTTTAGGTATCAATTTGGGGGCTGAGCACCAGGTCATCCCTGTGCTAGCGCCGACTCTGACCTTGCACTCCTGAACCTGGTAAACCAGGTTATGCTCACCTTATGCTTTTTGATCAGGTCTTGCCTTGGGACTCAGAAGCTCTGTCCCCGCATCCCCACTCCTGCACACTTGAGCTCCTCCTTGCCTCTGTATTTTCAGGACTGTATGCTGGCATTGCTGTTACAATCAGACACCTCTGTTGCTTGTCAAGTCTAAAGTAGATCTAACTCATCCAGTTACTAGGAAATCTAGGACGACCTGCTCTAATCCATTGCATCAGCCAGGTTTTGCACTTCAACCCCACCTCAACGCCGTCTGCCCAGGTCTGCATCAGGTGGACTGCACCTTGATCATGAAGGAGGAGAATTGGGTGGATTGACCCGTCCATGCCCAACATTTCTACATGCATATAGAATCCTGGGGTCCAGGTGAAAGTGATTAAGGAAGCAGGATATCAAGAAGTCCTAGGATATCCTTGAGCATCAAAGAGATTACTCCTACTTCTGAACCGTACCTACCACTCACAGCAAGAAGTCTGGCTTCCAATACCGCCTGTGTTCATTCCCATTAGACCTGGTGCTAAGCTATGTGCCTCCATTTCAAATAACTAGCCAATTAAGGACTGTAAACTGCTGTGAAGAAATAGAAATTTCCCTAAACAATAACTATACAGAGGATCACTTCCAAGACTGAGATTTTTGTATTTCATTTCAGGCGTTCTAAATTAAGCCCTGGAGAAACATTTTACTGCTAATAAATAATCGCTTGTTGTAATATGCATTATTGCTGAGATAATAGGTTACATCAATATCTATTTGTGTTATTGTAACTGGGAAATAAGACCTGAGAACACCACTCTGTGTCCCAGTAGTGAGAAAAAAACAAACGTTAATTTTCATACTGTCATGTTTGGTTTAAATTATCTATTCTAAAGTGCAGACATGTGTTCACCTTCCATATAATGAATTCATTTGTTACCCAGCGACATTTGATTTCTATCAAATCTCTCTCTAAAACAATTTGATATGATAGGACACAGAAGAAAAAAATAGTTCGTGACTTATCAGTTAATGAATAATACATTGAAATTCACTAAAAGAGCAATGATGAAATCCTTTTTAAAATTTCAAATTAATATAAGGGTGCAAACGATTAGGTTACAATGTTTGCATTTGTTCGGTAAGGTCACTGATGTAGTTGTGTCCTACAAAATCTCACTTTTTATTTTTAATTTTTTTTTTTTTAGCTTTTTTTTTTTTTTTTTTTTTTTTTTTTTGGTATATAAATAGAATAGTCTCACTTTACTGCCCTCGGGTAGAGTGCCATGGCATCACATAGTTCACAGCAACTTTCAACTCCTGAGCTTAGGCGATTCTCCTGCCTCGGCCTCCCGAGCAGCTGGGACTACAGGCACCTGCCACAACGCCCGGCTATTTTTTTGTTGCAGTTTGGCTGAGGCTGGGTTTGAACCCACCATCCTCAGTATATGGGGCCGGCGGCCTACTCGCTGAGCCACAGGCGCTACCCTCACTTTTTTTTTTTTTTTTTTAAAGCTTTATAATGAATTTAAAAATTTACATCTTGAAGGTTAAAATGAAGCTTCACTCAGATTCTTACGTGTGTTTCTTCCCTGATGATCTACATTTAAGGTTGTGTGGATTTTTTTAAAGTTTGAATCGTCTTTCTGTACACCAATTCTTCATAAGTATTATTAACTCTTCAGGTATCTTCAGAGTCATAGCCTCTGAGAAACTTTAAGATGTTTTTCCTTTTATGTTTTGCTTACCATGTAGCAATTGTGCCTATTTACAGTACACACAGTGATGTTTTGATACATGGGTATGATGTGTAATGATCAAATCAAGGTACTGAGTATAGATCCATAACCTTCAACATTTATAATTTGTGTTGTGAACACTGTCTTCTGAAAATATACGTTAAATTACTGCTGACCATGTTCTCTCTACAGCACTACAGAATACTAGAACCCACTTTACTCATCTGGCTGTAATTTTCATCACCCCTTCATCTACCCTTCCCAGACTCTAATGACAAATCCCTCAGTTTTATTTTTTTTTAGCTTCCACATGAGTTAGAACATGCCATATTTATCTTTCTGTGCCTAAATTATTTCACCCACCATAGTGTCCTCCAATCAAACATGTTGTCCCAGAGGACAGGATTTCTTTTTTTGTGGCTGAATAGTGGAATCACTGTGTATAGACCATGTTTTCTTATTAATTCGTCTATTGATGGACATTTAGTTTGATTCCATATCTTGGCTATTCTGAATAGAGTTGCAATAACCATGAGAGCGTAGGTATCTTTTCCATATAATTCCTTTCCTTTCAATAAGTAGTGGCGTTGTTGAATTATATGATAGCTCTGTTTTTTGTTTTTTTAGGAACCTCTATAAAGTTTTCTATGATGGCTATACTAATTTATATTCTCACCAATATATAGTGTAGGGAAGTTCCCTTTTCTTCATATCCTAATGTTTCTTATTTTTTGTCTTTTTGATAATAGATATTCTGAGTAATTAAAAAAACTTTATTGTGGTTTTGATTTGCATTTCCCTAATGACTTATGCTGTCAAGCATTTTAAAATACACTTGTTGGCCATTTGTGTGTCTTCTTTTGAGAAATGTCTATTAAATTCTTTCTTTTTTTAGGAGGATTATCAGGGGTTTTGATTATTTTTTAATAAGATTATTGGGTTGAGTTTTTGTATATTCTGGATATTAGTCCATTTTTAGGTGATGCAAATATTTCCTCCCAATCTATGGGTGGTCTCATCATTTTGTTGTTTCCTTTGCTATGCAGAAGCTTTTTATTTTGATATAGTCCCATTTGTCTATTTTTGTTTTTATTGCCTTGCTTTTGAAATCTAACAAATTTTAGAATTATTTTGTCTGTCTCTGTGAATAATGGCATTTGTATTTTGAAAGGAATCACAGTGAATCTATAGATTCCTTTGGGGTTTAGGGTAACTTTAACAATATGATTTATTTTAATCCATGACCATGGACTAGCTCTCCACTATTTTTGTGTCCTCTGCAATTTTTTTTATTAGTGTTTTGTCCTTTCATTATAGAGATCTTTTCACTTCATTGGTTTTTTTCCTAGGGATTTTATTATTGTTTTGTTTTTGATAGCTAATGTAAATGGGATTGCTTTCTTGATTTTTTTTTCTAGACAGTTTGTTATTGCTTTACAAAGATGCTACTATTTTTTCTATGTTGGTTTTGTATCCTGCAACTTTACTAAATTCATTTATCAGTTCTAAGAAAGAGTTTTTTTGTGAAATCATTAGGTTTTTCTATGTGTAAGGTCATGTTGTCTGCAAAGAGGGGAAATTTCACTTCCCCTTTTCCAGTTTGTATGTCCTTTATTGCTATCTCTTGCCTAATTGCTCTGGCTAAGACTTCCAGTACCATCTTGAATAAGATCAGTAAAAATTAGAATACTTTTGTTCTAACCTTCTTCTGTTCTAAGAGGAAAGATGACCAGCTTTTCCTCTTCAGTATTACGTTAGCTATGGTTTTGTCATTTATGGCCTTTATCGTGTTGAATATTCTTTCTATACCAAAGTCGTTAAGAGATTTTTATTACAAAGTAGTAAGGAATTTTATCAAATGCTTTTTCTGCATCTATTAAAATGACCATATGAACTTTTTTTCTTGTTTCTATTGAGGTGATATCAGAAATCATAAGATACCACTATAGGCCCACCAGAATTTCACTTCTCAGAAAGATTAACTAAATTGATGACTGGGAAAATAAAGTATAGTCACCGTAGAATGAAAAAAGAGACAGCATTAAAGATATTTTAGACATTAAAATCAGTATGTCACTGTGAAAAGCTTATGCCAAAAATTTTGAAAATTGAGATAAAATGGATAGATTTCTAGGAAAGCACAATTTTTCAAAACTCACATGAGAAGAAAAAGAAAATCAAAATAATCTTGTAATTATTGAAGATATTGACTTTATAATTTAAAACTTTTCAAAAGCAAAACTGTGTCCATATGGCATCCACAGTGAACTCTGTCAAACATTTATTGTAATTTTGAACAATTGATAGAACTAAGAACAAATCCACTTGACCTTGCTTGATGATAGCTCATTCTCTTTTAAGGAAAATGCCACTGTGTTCTTGGAATAGGAGAGAAGGAATTTGGCCTGCTGATTTCCAATAGAAGAAGCAATCTAAGGGCCAACCTTGAAATACTTACCTACAGGTAGAGACAAAATGTACGTAACATCAGCTTTGGCAATTTAAAATAAGATCTATCAAGGGTAGAAGATAAAAATTATTGGACAGGGTGGAGGTATTTATATTCTTATATTGCGAAGTAAGAAATCAAGAGACACTGTTGAAAATGAGGAAACTGGACAAAGAAGTTTAAAATTAAACAAAGTGTTTTAATTCACAAAGCTAACCAAAAGAGAGGAACAAAAATAAGAGACAAAACTACCAAATAATGAGAGAGCAGAGATAGGAGATAAACATGATAAATCCTCATTGTCCATTTGACATAGCAGAAGCTCGCTAGCTAATGACTAGGGCCATACTTCATAATTTAGCAGCATAGAGTTAACACCAGAAAAAGCAAAAACTGAAAGGGTTAAAATCATCTCTGATGAACAGGGCTGTGGGTAGGAAAGGGAATATTGGGGAGGTGTTAATTTTTATTATGAGCAACTTCTCTACTGCCTGATTTTTAAAAAAAGAAATGTTTGCCTATGTTAAAATAAATATTTTTAATTTAAAAAAAAGTACATCTGGAATGCAAACAAATGGAGAAAGAAACTAAAAGAACCCTAGTTTATGTTGATATCTAGTGTTCGTATATCACAAATCAAAGCAAAATAGAAGGAAATTTGCAATAAACAATGCTAGGACAATTTTTATGTACTGGGATACACTCACCCCACACCATGATCCGAAATACTTCCACGTGATTAGTAAAATAAAGGAAATAATGAAACCAGAAAAGGTTGGAAGAAAACAGGTACTTTTCTTATTTTGTTTTTCTTTAAAAAGGAGTTTCTAAGGTTAGAAGCAATTAAAAAGTTCAAGGGAAATGTTTTATGACATAAAAATTGAAAGCCTTGCTATTAGAAAAAATACCCAACCTAAACTGGATTAAAGGGACATAATTAATTGTGGGGAAATTTTCAATAATAAGGAGAAAAAAGGCTACTATACCAATAACATATTCATGTCTATTAATAATAAAAATATATAATGATAAATTATTTTGTCTGTGAATTCAAACAAATATTTAAAATAGAAATTTTGCAGTGCCCATAGGGTGGAATGAGATAGGTACTTTAGTATAATGCTGGTGGGAGCCCAGCATGAAGGTTTTTAGAAAGCAATTGTCAATATGTATTATGAATGTAGAAATGTCTAGAACTTTTAACCTATGATTTCATGTCTGAAAGTCAGTCTTAAGAAAGAAAAGTCAACCATTCTGACAAAGATTTGTACATTTTTAAAAAATTATCAAAGTAGTTAAAATGAGAGTGGTACAGTTAGTATGATATAACCGTCACATTCACACATCCAGCAAGTGTTTGAGGGTTTACTATGTGCCAAGTGCTGTTCCAGGCACTGATGTTCACACAATGATCAAACAGATGAAAACTTTATGCCTGTATTGAGCTTATGCACTAAGAACATTTTATGATGAAGGTAAACAGGAATCTGTTATAATCTTAATTATGTAAAACAATATGGAAACAGAAGAGTAATACCCCAAACTGTCAACAGTGGTCATTGGTCATCTTTGCATGTAAGATGGGTGATGTTTATTGGTCTACTGGCAATTCTTAAGTAGTTTCCAACTTTTCTCCCATGAGCACATATTATTTTGGCAATTGGAAAAAGATACAAATACATGTATCGTTACAGGATGGTCATGAGGATTAAATGAAATGAACTGTATGGTAAGTGCTTGACAAAGAGTGCCCATTCAATAAATGTCACTTTTCCTCTACCTTGCAATCTACAGATTGATTTTGTCTCTCGCTGTTTTCCTTCTCGACTACAGATGGTTTGGTCCACTGCCATCCCATTATTGCATTTCTTTATAGTCAATATATTTTACCTTTTAATTAAAATTGCCAGGCTGCTTATTAAATGAGTTGCCCATTATTTTCAGAGAATTTGCATTGCTTTAAGTAGTTCCAACATGTAGAAAAGAGATCTTTAGGCAGAAGTGTTTGCTAGAACACCTCCGGTTATTCTATGGAAGAAGTGCTTTCTTTTCTGTAGAAACTGATAAATGCCTGTGTTTCTGTGGTGACTACTCTTTCTTTATGAATGCTGAAAATCTTCAGTTCTAGCTTCCTAAATAAAAGCTAGGGGATGTGCTGATCTTTAATAGCATGAGTATATCATTGGCATTTTGCAGGCTACTTGTCCTTATGGTGCTGTTCTTTCTGTGGTGTAGTCAATACCGTGTCAGACTTGATATATAAACCTCAGTCTTCAAGGCTCTATCAAGCAAACTGCAAGTTACACGCTTGGCAGAAATTGCCCATTAAACGTGCCATAGATGGGGATCTTCTCTAAATTCTGATGATTATTTAGACTCTCTCCTTTGATTCCTGTATACACAACATGGATGAAGTAGAGCTGCTCTCTTGGGGCCTTCCCCAGTTCCCTGAGACCTTGGCTTATCAGGAGCATTTAGTGATGTGGATTAGGTTGCAGCCTGACCGTTCTTGACTCAGATCCACTGTCTTGTACCTCTCACCTTATCTCGTGTGGGTTACTGGGTGAGAACTAACAAGTACCTTGGGAGGGACTCAAGAGCCTGAAGGGATAATCATTACTTTGACACACTGGTTCGGGAGTTGGTTCACATGCAGAGACCAACTGGAGACCGGTGATGGGAGGGCATGAAATGCTCCATCTGTAAACAGATCAAGTACTGGCCCAGCACAGAAGGCTACAGTAAGTGCGGGCAAGAGTGGTACAGTTGGTTGCAAAGGGAATCGCAAACATTTGCTAAAATGTGTGTAGTGCGCTATGAAGGCTGGCCTATGTTAAGTGCTTACGATGTGCCAGGCAGTGTTTTGAGTGTTCTTGCTCTCTCTGAATCCCTGAAGATCCATATTATGTGGGTGCTATTATTATCTCAGAGGGACTGGGATCATGTTCTTTCTTCCTTACCTCTGCCTTTTCTTCATTTCTTCACAGTATACAAGGTATCCCCAAATGTTGCCATACATAGGGAAGATTGTGACAACAGACATGGTGGAATGTGTTTGCCATGAGTGGGAGAGAAGACTTTGGGTGCCTGTAGAAAGAAGTGGCCAACATATAGAGACTATTTTGTAAATATTTTGTGAAATTTTGTAACAAATATTTTTGTTTGTTTGAGGTAGAGTCTGTCACTCATCACTCTCTCTGTAGAGTGCTGTAGCAGCATAGCTCGCAGCAAACTCAAATTCTTGCCTCAGCCTCCCAAGTAGTTGGGACTACAGGTGCCCACCACAATGCCCAACTAGTTTTTTAGAGCTACGGGTCTCTCTCTTGTTCAGGCTGGTCTTGAACTCCTGAACTCGGGCAACCTACCCACCCCGGGGCCTCCGAGAGTGCTAGGATCACAGGTGTGAGCCACCAGGCCCGGCTTGTAACAAATATTTTGTAAACATAGTACATTTAGTTGCAATTTTCCTTATTCCCTAGGTATGTGACCTCTGGAACACACTGTATTGGAGCTTTCTGAGGCTGTTCACCAACACCCTCTTAAACCTTTTGCAATTGACAAGTGAACCTCACCTTGAGGTCATGATGGCGGAGGACATCATGCAACTGGAAGCATTTTGCAAACACAGCAAAACATAATAGGGATTTTACAAAACTGTAGATATTTAGAAAGTACACTGAGCAGCATCGGAGTTTACAAAACTGTAGCTATTCAGAAAATACTTAAACTTAGCAGCATCATGAGCTCCTTTTCCTGTCTTTGTCTTTTCTTGATCAGCAGGTACCAACAATTTGTTTTACAAGTATTCAGTCCACTTCCACATTTGTTTTCAGAAGAACCTTAAGTTGAATGCCTTTTTCCTTCCTAATGTGGCCTGATGCTGTCAGACCAGAGAGCAAGGTGTGACTTTTCACACACACCCAGCTGAGTGGAGCCGAAATCACGTGGGGGTAAAACCTTACATCAGCTTTCACTGAAAAATTTCAAGGGAATAATAGTTTAAAAAAATAATAATCACAAAGCCATAGCAAAAAAGGCCATCACGTATTTTATTAAGGGTTTGAACTTTCTGGATGTGAAATCAAGTCAATGTCATAAATGTGGTGTTTTGTAACATTTAAATCTTTGTGGGGTTTTTTGTTTTTGTTTTCTTTTTTTTTAGACAGAGCCTCAAGCTGTTGTCCTGGGTAGAGTGCTGTGGCATCACAGCTCATAGCAACCTCCAACTCCTGGGCTCAAGCAATTCTCCTGCCTGAGCCTCCCAAGTAGCTGGGACTACAGGCACCTGCCAAGATGCCTGACTAATTTTTGGTTGCCCGGACTGGATTTGAACCCACCAGCTCAGGTGTACGTGGCTGGCGCCTTAGCTGCTTGAGCCACAGGTGCCGAGCCTAAATCTTTGTTTTACATAGAGAAAAAGTCCATAACATTGCAGGAGACATGTAACAAGAAACATTTAAAAAAAATTATTTATTCTTAAAAACAGGGTCCAGGCTTGAGCACAGTAGTGTAATCATAGCTCACTGTAACCTAGAACTCCTGGGTTCAAACAATCCTCCCACCTCAGCCTCCTGAGCAGCTGGGACTATAGGCATACGCTACCACACCAGGATAATTTTTCTTGTTTTTTTGTAAAGATGGGAGTCTTGCAATGATGCTCAGGCTGGTCTTAAACTCCTGTCCTCCAACAATCTTCTCATCTCAGCCTCTCAAAGTCCTGGGATTACAGGTGTCAGCCACCACACCTGACCAAGAAACACTTTTTTTTTTTTTTTTTTTTAAAGAAAAAGACCAGAGTCATAGAAGCATATGACTCATCATAGCAAAAACCTGGAAATAATTTAAGTGCTCATTAGCAGTACAATAAATATACATAAATAATGGTATATTTATGAAAGAGACTACTCCCCAGAAATTTTTTTTTAAAAACCAACCTCTGACAGATGTAACTACATGAATGCATTTCATAAACATAATGTTGAGAGAAAGAAAACGATGATATACTTTGTGGTCCCATTTGTAGGGAGCTCAAGTGCAGATAAAATCAATCTCTACTGATGAAAGTGAGGAGGGCATCACCCAGCCTCTGTTCTTCCGGTGTCACTGTTTAGAAATCAACAGCCAAACTAATTGCACTTTTTTTAATAAGTGATTTATCTTTTTTCTTTGGCTGCTTTTAGAATCTTCTGTTTTTCTTTGATTTTACTGGTTTTTGTTTGTTTTTGTCAAAAATGTGTTCTGGTTGGAATTCACTGGGTTTTACTGAATTTGAGCTTGTTCTGTCTCTTGCTCACTCATGTTCTCTATGGTATCTCGCCCTGGAGCTCAAATCTTAGTAAACCTTCTCAGTTAATCCTCCTTGCCTTTTAGACTCTCTCACGTCTCCCATCTCTCTTTTCTCAGATTTTATTCATTTCTTTGGATTTATTTTCCATTTACTTTTTTCATCATCCAGACCTAATGATGAAAATGGGCTGCCCGCCCCGCCCCTGCCCCGAGCAGCTGTTGAAATGCCTCAGCCTCCCACTTCTGGCCCAAGCTGGGCTGGCCGCCCCCTGAAGTTGCATTCCTGGCAGGTCCAGGAGTACAGAAAAATCCACCAGAACAAGAAGTGCCTGGGTGTTCTCCAGTTCCTAGCAGGTGGAAGGTGCGGCTTCTTGGGATGGAAATGGTTTTCACAGACCTGCAGGGTTCAAGGGCGTCTCCCACTCCACAGGCAGGGCTGTGCGGCAGTTCCCCCAGAAACCCTGTGTTTTTTTCTGGTAGAGATGTGTTCTCTCTGCCTTTCTCTCTTTCAAAAGTCCCTGCTGTCTTCACTTCTGGAGGTCTTTGCCCACACAGTCGGCCAGCTGTGAGAGCCTGGCATGTGCCCTTCTCACCTGAAGCCTGGGACAATTTCCAAAGTGAAGCCCTTGCTTAGATGTAGTCTCCCTTCCCACCTGGCTGCCCCCAGCCTGGGGACCTCACTTTCATTGTCTCCAAAATGTCAGTCGAGAGAAAGATGGGTTTTGCTTTACTTTTTTTTTTTTTGCCCAGAGATTATGGAAGCAAATTTAAATACTAAATGACAAATGGTTATTTGCACTTGCGAATGAATTGGGCTGTGGCTTGTGTTTCATTTCTTCACCCTCCCCTCCCCCCCATTCAGCATCTTTGGGGAAGAATGTTGTTTAAAGGCTGGATGATACTGATACTGACTTAACTACGGTGGCAGTGACCAGCTATGAGTCTGCCTAAGTAGCTGTGCCAGCTCTTACTGGGTTTCATAGGAATTCTACACTGAGTTAGCAGGCATTGTGGTGGTGCAAAGAGAATTCTCGGTCCCCTCTATTGAATAAAATATCACGTTTATAGCATCTACAACTTACCTTACACTTTCTGTGAAATGCACAAACTGCAGGTGTGCCGATGTTTTTGCATCTGCTTTCAGCTTCAAGGTGTTGGCTCTTCCTGTTCCTGGGAAAGTTTCCTCCTGGTCACCTTCAGCTCTTGATTCCTTAGTTGTTTCTGAGTGCTACACAGGGCAGGTGGAGGTGCTGGACTGTTGATGCCCCTGCAGCCCAGGAGCTCTGCAAATGAGGACAAGTGGAGGAGACCCTCTTAGTCTCTGGGCCTCTTCAGGAGACAACTCTGAGGCTGGTTCCACACCATTTCCCGCAGGCCTCTTGTAGGATAATGTGATCCGTGCAGTGGGTTCCCTCTGGTCTGTGTACACGTGTCAGCTGTCCTGGTGCTCCTGGGATGACTCCCTAGTACATCACTAGCCTCAAATCCTTGTCTTGGGTGTACTCCCAGGGATATACATGAAGGCAGGGAGTCCAGCCTAATACAGGTAGGGGAGGCCAAGCAGGGGGATCATCTCAAGGTCCCTGAGATGCCCCCACCCACAGCCTATACTCAGAGACACTGCCCCTGTGCTCCCCAGGCCTCGCTCTCCTGCCCTGGGAAGAAGCACTGTCAGTTTGGGGCTTCTTGTCTCCGTGCTGCCGCCTCCCCAAACCCGTCCCTCACCTCCTCCATGAGGCCCTGCAGGACTACGTCTGGAACACTTCCTTTCTGGAACCTATGTTGTACTTGCAGAAAGTCGTGACACTCAGTGCTATGATAATTCCTCTCCGTGTCTGCCTCACGTCTCTGACTAAACTGCCAGGTTCTAGAGAGCTGGGAACCAATGGCAAATACTTTTTGTTTAGTTCAGCTTCATTTGTGGGTTGTTTTTTTTTTTTTATCCTGCTCCATGCCTAGCGTAGTCCTGATGACACAGCGGGTCAGTGTATGAATCAGTGTATGATCCACTGATATTCAGCAAATCCATACTGAGTATCTGCCATGTGCTAGGGGATGGGGATGTATTTCTCCTAGATCCACTACTAGGGTGGAAGGCAATTGGCGAAAGTAAAGGACAAATCACGTGGTATGTTAGAAAGTATTAGCAGCTACAGAGCAAAAAAAAATGTAGGATGATTATGCCAAGTTGGGGGCACAGGGAAGTTGTCATTTGATTATTTATTTATTCATAAAAATTGTTTATATTTAAGACATAAAGCATGAGGTTTTGGTATATCCAGACATAGTAAAATGATTGCAACAGGGAAGCAAATTTACACATCCACTCCTTACATAGTTTGCCTATTGAGTGTGTGGTGAGAACACCTGAGATCTACTCTTTTAGCTAATTTCCGGTACACAGGGTGGTGTTATTAACAATAGTTATCATGCTGAACATTAGGTCTCCAGACTTACTCATCCCACATAACCACAATATTGTTCCCTTTAGCAAACATCTCCCATTTCCCCCCCTCCCTATCCATAGTAACCACAGTTCAACTCCTTGCTTCCATAAATCACTAAAGATTCCATACATATGTGAAATCATGTAGTATTTTTTTTTCATCCACTGTGACTGGTTTATTTCCCTTATCAAAACACCCTCCAAGTTCATGTATGTTGGCAAAAACTCCTTTTCTAAGGTTGAATAATAATATTCCATTGTATGTGTTTATATTATACATGTAATCAAATTTCTTTGTAAGATAAAAAATAAGTGTTGGCAAGAATATGGAGAAAAGGGAACCTTTATACAGGGCAGAAGGTGAATCTCTATAGCAGTGAAGGAAACAGTATGAAGATTCCTCAAAAAATTAAAACTAGAACTACCATAGGATGCAGCCGTCCCCCTTCTCAGTAAATACCAAAAGGAAATGACATCTGGGTGTGGAAGAGACATCTGCACTCCCGTGATCACGGCAGCGTTATTCACAATAGCCAAGATGTAGAAACAACTGAAGTTTTGATTTTTACAAGTTCCTGGGGAAAACTACATTGAAGAGATTATCTCTGAAGGAAGACTTGAAGGAAAGGAGGGAGTAAGGCTCTTCTGGAGGCCTCGTCCAGGCAGCAGGAACAGCAAGTTCCAGGACTCTGACATGGAGCACGTCAGACGCATTCAAGGAGCAGCAAGGAGGTCAATATAGTGCTGGCCAGGATCACCCTGCTGAGACCTGGGGACACAGGCTTGTGGCCATTGAAAGGACTTGGGCTTTGGTTCTGAGATGGGGGCCTCAGAAGGGTCTACTCAGAAGGGACAACACCTGAGTTGTCCCTCAGGTGTTGCTGTTAACAACAAATTAACAGCATCTGCTAGCTCAATGATTTTCAACCGGTATACCATGGCACACTTGGGATGCTATGAGAGGATCTTAGGTGTGCTGAGAAAAATTTTAAAGATCATTAATTAAATTATTTTTGAACGAAGTTCAAAGCACAGGAAGTATATTCTCTTTTTTTAATTCTTTTTAAAATCATAATTTAAGCATGCTGCAGAAGTTTAACTATAGGTTCAAGTGTGCCATGAGATTTAAAAAAGGTTGAAAAACACTGCTCTAGATGTTGTGCTGACAGTAGACTCCAGGTAGACAAGAAAAGCAGGGACAACCTTGGGGAGGTAAATTCTACCCTCTTCTCAAGAAGTGACAGCTATCCGGCTGGATATGTTTTGAAGGGAGACCCTATAGAACTTTCTTTTGGTTAGGATATGGCATGAGTTAACTATAATGCTTTGGTTTGGTTTGGATATGGTGTGAGTTAACTATAATGCTTTGGTTTAGGTGGTGTCTGCTAGGTTTTTCTACTATAAAGTGATTACTTTTATCTTTGTAATGAATAAGTAATTTGTGGGAGCCATGTTTAGATTACATAAATATCCTCTTCCTCATGGGATATTTACTGGCTAGTTTAAGCAGTTATTGATGATTCTTGCTTGAATCAATTATTTTTCTGACAGATGTCAAACACGGATTTGAATAACCTCATCATCCATTCTGCATTTATTAATTGGTTCCCAGATGGAAGGGAGCACGTCTCTTTTCCCTTGATTACTTATTTATGTGAGTGTGGATTCACACATTCTTATTTTACTCTTTGGGTTATAATCTGTTAATATCACTGTATATTGCAATGCTCAAAATGTCCCAGATTTGGCCAGCAGGAGCCATTTTGAGCTGTGTTCTTTAGATACATTTTCAACATTCTTTAAGGCCAATAAGATGTCCCAGGCTCACAGTAGACTTTCCTTACCTTAAACTTGGAATCAACTATTTCTCTAAGGAGCTCTGCTTTCTTTTAGTGGAGAATGATATTTAGAAACCAAGATCTGGGCATACTCTGTATTTTTAAATTATGAGTTTCTTTTTAAGTTCTCCTTGTTACTGCTAAAATAAGAATTCTTCTATCTTCATGTTAACAGTTAAACTTTACCTGAGTCCAAAGAGAAGAGAAAGAAACATGAAATGTTAGAAGCCGTCCACCTTAAGAATTTTTTCATATTGAGGAACACAAAATGATGGCCATCAAAACATCCTAAGTGAATGCCTTGCCACATCTGAACACATTTTGTGGTATTTAACCATTGCAGGGCACGGAGAGTTGACATTCTGCAGGGATCCTGGAATCGCTCATTATCTTGAAACAATAGACTAACTTTAAAATCTTTCCCTAAAAGAGATCTAAAGTGTTGTGGGTTTCGTTTTCTCCGTTTGTACATTACCTTAACAAACCTTTCCTATTTCAGGAGGGTGTGCAAAAATGTATCAAGATTGGGAGAAGGCAGGGACCAGCTGCTGATGCTCAGAGATGCCTTTGCTCTTCACAGTGATAACTTGACTTCTTTTGGCCTTTTTCTCTTTCTTTCCTTCTGGGTAGTAAGGTGCATGTAACGCGTATAATCATAGTATTATGCAGCTCACAAATTCCTTTCACTTATACTATCTCAGCTGACCTCATGACAAAACCATTTAAATTAGGCAAGGTCATTGTTCTTATCACCTTTGCAGAAGGAGAAAGTAACAGAGACTACGTGACTCTCCTAAATTCATATACGTGGCGTGTATGCACCAGAGCAGCTTGCTGTTGTCAGTGTTTTCATTGCCCTCCCCCGAATACATATTAAAATAAAAAGGCTGGAGCCCAAGCTCCACCCCGAGAGAGGCTGCCTCACATGTGGGGTGGCATGGGAGGCCAGCCTTGGTGTTTTTTACAAACTCCCCTGCCGGGATGACGGGCAGGAAGAGTTGAGCAGGGCTGCACTGCGCAGAGCACAGGTCTTCCACTGGGTCACCGAACTGGCAAGTCCAAGCCCTTGCATGCATGTGTGACCAGCTGGACAAAGAGAATGATCCTGAAGGGACCAGGCTGAGCAGGGCTCAAAAAGAGAAGTCTCCGAGGCCCAAGGGTTCTAGGGGCCAGGCGCAGTGGCTCATGCCTATAAACCTAGCACTCTGGGAGGCTGAGGTGGGAGGATCCCAAGAGTTCAAGACCAGCCTGAGCAAAAGCAAGACCCCATTTCTGCTAAAAACAGAAAAATTAGCTGGGCATCATTGTAGGCCCCCATAGTCCCAGGTACTTGGGGAGGCTAAGATAGGAAAATTGCTTGAACCCAGGAGTTTGAGGTTGTGGTGAGCTAGGCTGAAGTTCACTGCATTCTAGCCCAAGCAACAGAGCAAGACTCTGTCTCAAAAAAAAAAATGTTCTGGGAACTTGGCTATGGTCTGGGCTCATGTGCCAAGGCCTAACACCCCCAGGTATCTGCTTAGAGCACAGTATGGGCGTAGGGAGTCGGGTGCCACCCAGCAGCTCTGGAGCTCCTTGGAAAAGGAGCGATTGCTCAGTGGAGGCTTGCGATGACCACGTGTATTTTAGGCCTCTTCCCGCCCGATGATAGGGGATTCTATTTCTCCACACTGGAAATGAAGAATATTCTCTTAACCATAAAGAAGGAAGGACAACAGGAGTGGCTGCTTCTACCTCTGTCTGCTTTCTGTATCTTCCTACTCCTGGCCTCATGCAGAAGTTCTGCCCCTTGGTTCTTTCTCTTGCTCTTTGTAGCTCTGGTGTCTTCACAGGTCTAACTGTAGCCTGAACCTTTGCCTTTCAACGCTGACTTTGGCAGGTCTGTGCCGCTCTGTTTGTTATGCTCATCCTTGGTCAAATTCTCTTCCTTCTGCTGAAGATGGGAACTTGTAGATGAGCATCTGTAATTACATGGTCTTCTTAGATGGCTTCCTTCTTTTTCGCCCTTTTAGGTTCACTTATGGGTTATTGTAGATATTAGTTTAAGGGCCTCTGCTTCCTCTTATTGAGCTGGTCTTGGTGTGTGGCATCTTTGTCTTGGATCTTTGGACTCATTTATCCTAAAATCATGGGCCTGCTGGAGACTAGAGTTGTGAGCGGGGGTCCACACGCCAAGTCTGGCTCCAGCACACACACAACTCAATGTGGCCAATGGGTTATTTATAAAATTTTGAACCAAAGCTCCCCTTTAGCTCCCACCTCTTCCTACTGTGGTCTATGTGTGTTTTCTTTTATTTATTTATTTATGTATTTATTTATTTATTTTTATTAAATCATAACTGTGTACATTAATGCGATACCAGCTGGCCTCTGTAGGCATTTGAGATTGTGATCTCTGCCTTGGGCCACAACTCACTTTCTTTCCTCTGTGACTTGCTTAATTTCCTGCCCCCAACTGTGGCTTATGTTGGCAGCAGGAGCTGCAGAGATCCCACCGTGAGCCCTGAACCCTGGCAAGGGAGTTTGAGGCAGCAGCACAACATAGCACAAGTCCTCGACCTGAAACAGGCCTGACTCCCACCGACGTGGAGGTCAACTGTGTTCTTATCGCTCCTGCATCTGCTCCCACTGGGCCCATCCCTAGGAACACACTTACTCCCTGGCACCAATATCAAGTCAGTTTGCCCCAGCAATGCCCCTTTCGCTGCAACTCCTGCACTGTTTTGCCTTATGCCTGCATCTCTCCAAGGGTCTTGCACATCTGCAGCTGTGGCACTGTCTGATCTTCTCCAGTCCTCAACATCTAGAGCCTCCAAGCGTCCCAGTTTCCCCTGTAGTATTCTCTCCAAGGTCCTCACTGATCTGTGACTTCTTCCCTGGCAGCCCCCAGGCTCAGACTTCCCACCCCATTCCCTGGCATGGCTGTTCCTGTACGCACCACATCCTGCTCACATCTAGTATGAAATCTAAGATGACTGATCGCTCTTCTCCAAGCTTCCCTCCCAAATTTCTTCCTCATCAAATAATTGTTTCTGGATGACCCTCAGTAAGTTCTGAGGCATCATTCACCTAGAGTTGCCCCACTTCTGCAACTATGCTTGTGTGCAAAAAGCACCGCTTTCACAGCAAGCACCTCCGATGTTTCCTGATTTTATCAACAAATGGCTACATGATTTGGGTGGCACAATTTTGTTACGTCTGGGGCTCTAGTTCTTTGAAAACTGGTACAAACAGTGATGCCAAACTTATTTTCCAGAACACCCGATTGACTAAACCACTTCTATCAACCATTGCTTGTTGTCAAATCTGGGTGTCATTCTCTTTAGCAAATAGTTGACAGATTAGGACATCCCAAAAGGAAAGCCCTGGCACTTTTTCCTAGATGGATGGTAAAGCAATCTCGGATGGAGCACTGTGCAGACAACTTAATAAGCCCAGGGTAATGATACTACCCTGTTTCCCCGAAAATAAGACAGTGTCTTATATTAAGTTTTGCTCCCAAAGATGTGCTAGGTCTTATTTTCAGGGGACGTCTTATCTTTCCTGTAAGTAGGTCTTATTTTCGGGGAAACAGGGTAGTAAGGGGAAGGCCAAGCCTATGGCAACTCTCACCTTGGCACACGGAAGCTGCAGAGCTCTGCTCAACAGCAAAAGAACCTCTCCAGGGCCAGACTCTCAGCATTTCAGAGAGAACTCACGCTCTGTGCCAAAAGCAGTAATGCCACATCCTCTAAGGTAAACTAGTTCCAAGTGGAGCCCTTGGCCTCCTGACTGACAGTTGCTGCAGGAGATCTCAGTGGCTGAGGAAGATGACAGTCCCCACGGGACTAATAAAAAGAGGAACAAAAGTGGAGAGATTCTTAGGGCCTGTAATCGAGGCTATTTTCGTTTTCTTCTTTGCAATGATTGCCTTTCGGTAAACCTGCCAACCCTCAAGATGACACAGCATAGTTGGGAGGAACTGGGTGACAGAACCTGAGAGGTATCAAACACGGAGGTGGCTGCAGCTCCTGGACAGGGTACTTACAGGGCTGTTACTCAGCTTCTGGGCAGGGGATGTTGCATTTAAGTGGCCGCTTCCATCCCTGGCGGCACCAAGCAGGGTGGTGAGGACCATGAGGCAGCAAGGTGGGGTCCTCTTGGCTGGGTGGCCATTCATTAGCTGCTCAGGCTGCAAAGCGGGCAGGGAAGGGGCTCCAGCAATTAGTGCTTTGGGAAATGTGGCAGGGAATCAGGGCCAATTCCAAACCGATTACTGTTATCCAAATGTTTCTCTCTGCCCAATCTTCACCTCCTCCTCTGGGGCAAGCTTGCAAGGCCCAGGGTTCTTTTGGTGTCTGGTGGAAAGCAGGTCATAAAAATAAACAAGCAAAACTTGGTCCATGACACCCTTTTCATCTTTGGAGGGGGGAGAAGGGTGGGTCAGGAGTCAGGGTTCCTTTCTGTGTCCTCAGGGTCCACAGGACCGACCCACTGGTACATGGGACACACAGTGTCCACAACAGCTTCCCACAGAAAATGCAATCACTCTCCCCCAGGAGATTCCCGCACATGCCAAAGTTCTTTGTCTCTAAAAGTCCAAAGGGTTATCTGTCAAGGGAACTGTAAAACGGCTTCCTTCAACCAATAGAAGGTGGAAGTTAAGATTCCAAACTACCATCTTTAAACTCAGTTCCTCCTTTGTAAGAAAAGGGTATGAACAGCTGCCTTTTCTGGTGGCTGCTAAGATAAATAGAGTAAATACTCACAGATGGAATTAAATACTCAATAAATGTTTATTTATGTCTGAGTCTCACTCATCAGAAAATCGGTCATTGCTATTTACCTCAGAGCTGATGTTAAATCAAGTCACTGCCACTGTGAGCTCATTCGTTGTCTTTTATTCCTGAGAGCGGATATTTAAATGGCAAAAGCTAAGAAGACATTTCCTTAAAGAATTACTTGGTGATCATTTGCAAAGAAGAGAAAAAATAGGGGGAGGATGGGTGAAGAGAGGGTAATTAGTGGGACTACACTGCAGTGCATCTTACAAGGGTACATGTGAAATTTACTAAGTGTAGAATATAAATGTCTTAACACAATAACTAAGAGAATGCCAGGAAGGCTATGTTAACCAGTTTGATGAAAATATTTCAAATTGTATATAAAACCAGCACATTGTACCCCATGATTGCATTAATGTACACAGCTATGATTTAATAATTAAAAAAAAAAGAAACAGAAAAGAAAAAATTACTAAGTTTCCTACTCTACCAGCCCAAGAATTTAAGTCATAATGTATTTCATTTAAATGCACAAGGTACACCGGTAACAGGGGAGAAACCCCATCCCAGAGAGATCACATGTCTCATCTGTGGGAGCCCAATAATAAAGATGTTTATTGGAGACTTTCCTTTTTCAGTTGGAGAAATTTCAGCAGACAAGCACTGGAGAAAGGCTCAGGGTATTAGGCTGAATTTATCTAAGAGCACTTGTTTTCTTTTAACATTGCCTGTGTAGCATTGAGAATAATAAAATCTCATTGCAACACAGCTTGTTATTTTCTCAAGAGAGCTAGAATAAAAACTGAGTAAGGGGTGAGTAGTGAATTTACAGGTAGCCAGAAGAATAAAAAGTAAATATATACATTTATATTTTAAAAAGTACTCCTAACATAAATTTTAAGTCTTGTGCCATTTCCCATTTAAAGAGGATTACTATAGAATGTTGATTTTTTTTTTACATTTTCTTAATACCAGACTTACAATCATAAAATAACTGCTTAGAAATAGATTTCTTATAAAAGAGAAAATTCTAATTCTGGAAAATGACTCTCCGGGATGTGTAGTTTTACCTTTCTTGACTTATGAATGCTGTTATTGATCTCTAAATGGAAGTTCCGAACCAGTGACTTTTATAAAAATATGATATACTGAAAAAAGAATTAGGAAAATAAGAAGCAGGAGGGAAGGAAAGGAAAAACAATTTACAGAATACATTCGAACAATGACTTTAATGGTCTTCATCCAGTCCTATAAATCACCAAATCATTTTCCCACAGGTCAGACTGTTATAGTAGAATTTGGATTCATTCTGCTCACTTTGGAGATGGTTACAAATGCTCGGACTGGTGCCATGTTATGCATTTGGAAGAATGATTGCATTATAAAACCCATTCCAAGCTTCCCACTATTCCAACAATGGAAATAGTGAAGAATGTTTGGGCTGATTTAAAATGTGAAGATGTAATTTCAGTATCACATTGAAGCCTTCTACTCGTCAAACCTTCTGCTTGCCCATTTAAGTTCTGACGTTAGGTGAAAAAGAATTGTTTCTTCTGATAGTAAATAGCAAGTTGTAAACAGCTCAGAGAACTATGCAATAATTAAACTAGGGCAATGTTGAAACTCTAGGCTTGGCACTCAGCAGAAAATAATCACCCTCTATAGTTTTCCAGACTTTACTTATTTCCAGAGGTATGGTTGATAAGACACCCTGAATGATCCTCATGACTACACACGAAAATACTGGATTAAATGTTGGGGGGGAAAAAAAACACCATTAACTAAATGCATTACTAGCTAGCACTAAATGAAGACATGTACAGAACCTCAAAGGGAAGGCAAACATGAGTCCTAGATAGGCGAATACCTAAGCCCACTTAAGCCTTGAAGGTGTCCCTGACCCCTGGAGTTTTCAGAGGACAGAACACAGCCTAGGGTCCACCCAAGGGGGAACCTAATGGGAGATCCCTTCATTATCTGGAACCCTAAAGACTACAGTCTTCAAATAAGAATAAATGAGAAATAAAATGATATTCAGAAGGGACAGAAAGGAAACTTGTTGAACTGGAGGTAAGGAAAAATAAATCCCTCTCCTCCCCTTGAGAATTTTTAAGAACAAACTAGTGGTCTAAATTCACACTCCCTGCAAAGTACAGGATAACTCAGGCTGAAAACATAATTTAAAATGGCTGAGAACCCAGAGGCAAGTCCTCTCTGAAAGAACTCAGCTTCAACTCAGGCCTCAAAGGATTCCATCATGGAAACCTTTCCAGAACAATCCGGCAACATCCACCAAACACTCACCAGGAACAACGGGAAACAGAAGCAAACTCACAAATACTCCACATGCTGAAGATATGAGACACAGAATTACTCATTTAATATGTTTAGAGTGAATATAATAATTGAAAGTGAAAACTCAGTGGATTGCTCTAATATCAGGTTAGACACGAGGGGCGTGGAGGTCAATTACCATACAGTTTCATTTTTCCCTTCCCTAGCCTTTCAGGAAAGTGGTTTAAAGGGACCCTGGATGGACCTGTTTGGGAATTCAGTGAATGAGTTGAGAATTAGGACCAATTACCTCATCTAAGAAAAGGGAGGGAGGACCTTTTTTTTTGTCTTTCTCTGGGGATGCTCAGAGAGGCCCTGCCTAGGGATCTCCCTCCTGCCTGCATCTACAACTTCCCAGAAGTCACGCTCCACCTTCCCCAACTGCTCCTGGAACACAATCAGGTTCCCGAAGGCAACGTCACAGCGATGGGAAGATGCAGGCCTTGGAGCTTGGCACCTCCTCCCAGGGCTTGGGTTAGGTTGCCAGAGGAACTTGCCCCTCTGTGGCCTGGGCTGGCCTCTCCCTCTTTTGTGGTGTCCAGAGCCTGGGCTGCCCGTTCTTCTCCATTTTAGTGTGTTGAGAGCTGCCTCCTCTCACTAGTCCTCAGGGAAGCCCCAGGGCTTATTTTATAGATCCGAGCAGGGAAGCACAGAGAGGTTGAGAACTCTTCAGGCACACACAGCTAGCAAGTGCAAGGCTAAGACTGAAAGTCAGGGCTCCTGCCTCCAAACCCAGGGCTCTTCCCATTGTACTCCCATGTCCTCCTCCCTGACAATGCAGAAGCAACTATTTCAAGTCGCAAATCTGTTATCAGACATTCACTGGAAACGGATGGTATTTCCCCTCACTCATCTCTATGTAGGTTGTCTCATCCAAGGCGATTCTAATGCAAGGAGTGATTTTCAGGTGGAGGTGAGGAGGAGAAGAGGGTAACCAGGAGGAGGAAGGGGAGAGGAATAAGAGGGTGGCCCCTATTCATTGAGCATGCACCACGTTACCAAGCTAAGCGACTTAAAAGCACTTCTTCAAATTAATCTTTCAAACAATCCTGTGGTTTACGTAATACATCATCCCCATTCACAGATGAAAAAGCTCAGATTTGGTTTAACACCAAGCCCTGGGTGTCAAACCCAAAAAGTGGTGAACCAGAGATTCAAACCCACCAGGCGCTCTGGACCTGCCCTTTCCTGCCTCCCATTTGTGGCTAGAAGGGTCTCAGGGATCTAAGCCGCTCCAGCAGGCAGCCTTCTCTTCTTGGACTGTGACACAAGTCTTGCTGCCAACGAGAGTTAGCTTGGGAAGTGCAAAGAGGTGCTGAGGACCTCATCGCTTTCCCGTGTAGTTCATTCAGCCTGCAGAACAGCTCGATGGACCGTGAGCCATTATCACTTCCCCTGCATGGTACAGGTGAGCAGCCTCAAGGGCAACCTTGGTTGCCTACACAGTCCAAGCAATTTGCTGCAAAGCACAAGCTGCGAGGGTGAGCTGGGGCCCAGAGCTGGGGATCCAGCCGCCATGCTCATGGCCTCTGCTGCAGACTTGGCTGGTGACAGCCCTCCCTTCACTCTCAGGCTTAAAGGGTGAATGAAGGTAGAGCCTGTTCAAAAACAAAACACTATTTAGATCGATTTTGTAGTTGAAGCCCAGGTTCATTCTGTCAGGGACTTGGAAGAGAATCTGCTTGACCCATCCTTGGACGCCACCGAGAAGCATGCTGCTTGCAGAACTTGGAAAGAAGGCAGGGTAGACATCTGCTTTGCTGAAAGCAGCAGCTATCAGCAGCTGGTAGTGGGCTCCGCTCGAGGGTCTGTCACTAGCACATCTTGTGCTGTGCCCTGGGAAGATAACAGAGCCTCCAGCTTTGGTGATGGCTTTCTGTTGAGACAGAGAGCTGCCTGTTGCCAGTAATAACCGCCTGCCATAACTTGCAGATGGTGAAGATTTTCAGAAATGGCCAAAGCACACCCTTCTCTAACATCTTTTCTATTTTTTTTCTTTTTTTTCTGAGATGGGGTCTTGCTCTGTCACCCTGGCATCCTGATACTTCAGTGCAACCTCAAACTCCTGGGCTCAAGCAATCCTCCTACCTCAGCTTCAGGTATTCACCACCACATCCAGCTAATTAAAAAAACATTTTTTTTAGAGACAGGGTCTTGCTATGTTGCCCAGGCTGGTCTTGAACTCCTGGGCTCAAGCAATCCTCTTGCACCATAACCAGCTAATTTTTTATTTATTTATAATCTTTCATAGAGATACTTGCTATTGCCCAGGCTTCTAGCATCTATCCTTACATGTGACTGGACTTGAAAGGTTGTATTTATGATTGACATTTTCCTCCATCACAGTTCAAATCTTTGCCACTTCAATTGTGAGCCCCAGCAAAGGGAAGCAGTCAGGTACCACTGCCAGCCAACTTGCAAGATCTGAAGACCTGACCCTGAACAGAGACTAAAGCCACGGGAAATGTGGAGTGTTTCTCCACATACATCACAGACGGAAACACACGCAGAATCCAGGCATTCTGTGTCCTCAGAGACAGACCTGCTGGCCATGATGCCTTCCTCGGGAATAGCTGGAGGCCACTTCCTTTCCTGGGAGAAGGGGAGAGACCCCTGCCTTGTTGACAGTTTGACCTGAGAGTTATTATTCCGTTGTGCAGACTAAAGAAAAGTTGAGCAACTTCTCCAAGGTCACACAGCTAAGAAGGTGAGCTAGGGTACAAAGCCAGGAATTTTGACCACATCCTCACCACAGTTATGGGCCTTCTTAAACTAGTCTGCAAAGTAATTTTGCCACACACACCATCCTCTGCCATGTACAAACACAGGGCAGGTGCTCAATTAAAGCCTGTGGGGTGAATGAAGAAATGAGTGAACAGTATCTTTTTTTAGTTAACATTCCTTTTGACTTAAGCTTTTCTGAATTCCCATATCAGGCCATTTAGTTATGGGCCAGTTCTTAGTAACTCTCCCAAATCGTTGTCTATTGTACAATTACTTATGTGCTGGGTACCAACAGCCTTAGAATTAATATCATCCTTTCTCTATGTCTAAGTCTTTTGGGTTAATCTGTCTCCCTTCCATTATCTAAGTCATTGCACCTGGCAAACCTCCAAATCTGCAGATCCAGAAATAGATTATGAAATAAGCAAAGGTATAAGACAGTTATAATCCTGATGCTATTCATACCAATGACTGGAATTCCTAACACATACACAGCTGTTGGTCAACCATTTGTGCATGTTAGAGCTACAGAAACTTCAAGCGTAACTTATCCACCACTTAAGAGGCCCTGAATTTGTCACAAACATGTCGTCTGAAGCCCCAGCCAAACTCAATATCCATGTTCCACTATTATGGATGCTGTATCTACTCTCGTATTTGGAGTGATTCATAAAGGCAGTGCACTGTCTGCACTGCTCAGACGTCCATACTTTCCCACCCCAAAGTGTTCTCTAAGTTCAGTATTTCCAAAACTCGAGTTTCTGTAGAAACTGTCCTTTACTTCAAAATAAAGGAAATGGAAAAAATTCTCTCTGTTGTGGCTGTGATTAACTATCAATCACTAACATTCCCTTTGAGAAGATGGAAATGTGTGGAATAGTTAAAAATGGAAAGGGCTTTAATAGTTCAGCTATAAATGTCTCCTAAACTCTTGGGTTATTGAAGATTAAGGAAAAGGGAAAAATGAAAAAGAAAATTTGACCTGGCTTAATTTTTCTAGGGGTATATATTTGTATTTCCACATATCCATTAGTAAATATAAAAATGGCACCAGGGAAGTCCAATCAGGGAAGTGTTCCTTTACCCTGCCTCTCAAAAAAGGCAATGACTTTCACATATATCAAAGGAAACATTCGCAGACAACATCAATAATTAACTTCTGTTCCTCACTCATATTCCCCAGAGAAAGGTGCATTGGAGGGAAGATTGTCAAAAGACAACAAAGAAATCTAGATGGAAATGACATCACAGGATTCTAAGGCTTCCCTGGAGAAGATGCCTCTTGAGGTTGGAAATACATTAGTTAGGTAGACTGACGCCCAGGATCAAACTTATCAATATTTGATAAGTGCTAAAGCTGAGACATGCGAAGCTAGGAAAAGCTCATCTAGCCTGCCCTGCTGTCGAAACAGCAGCAATAAACATCCACAGCTACGCTGTGATATAATATTTAAGGATGTGTTCAATTTTACTTAAATTCACTCATTCATTTGCTCTTCCTCTTATTCATTCAACAAACTTATTCCGCTGTATATAAGGTGCTTTTCTAGGTGCAGAAAGTATAGCAAGGAACAAAACAAACTCCCTTCCCCAATGGCATTTATGTTTTAGTGGATGAGAAAAACCATTTACGTGTGTGCATACACATACATGCTTATATGTGTGTAATATGTTATATAATTATTATATATAACACCAATATATTATACACAGTCATCTGCCTAAAGATGGGATACTTTCTGAGAAATATGTTGACAGGCAATTACATCATTGCATGAACAACAGAGAGTGTACGAGACTACACGGGATATCCTCCTACACACCTAGCCTATAAGGTCTAGCCTTTTGCTCCTAGGCTCCAAACCTATTCAGCATGTTACTACAACTGAATACCGTAGCAGCTGGAACCCAATGGTAAATCTTTGTATCTAAATATGGAACAGTAAAAACGCAGCATTAGAATTTGATGGGATCACTGTTGTCTTTGTGGTCCACTGTTGAACAAAACCTAGCCCTGGAGCACATGAGTGTACTAGTTCATGATTTATGTATATTATGTAACTTGATAATACTCTATTATACAGTAGAACCTCCCTACACTAACCACCTCCCTACTTTAACCTGATTTTCATGGATCAGACATGCACCCTGGGTACATATCAGTACAGTGAGTAGGCCCAGTCCCTTATGTTGACCACCTCCGTATTCTGACCAGTTTGTTACAGTCCCTTTTGGGGTGATCAACTTACAGAGGTTCTCCTGGATATATAAAATCTCAGATGGAGGTAAATGCCATGGAAAAAGTATGAAGTAGGTTAAAGAGGCTGGGGTGGAGCCAGGCGGGACACAGCTACCCCGACTTCTGGGAGAAGGCAGTAACCAGTGGACAGGAGCTCGGGGGAGGAAGACGTTGGCGTGTGTGGGAGACCTGAGGATGGGGCAGAAGGGGCACCCCAGAGCCCCAGGCGAGAGCAGCGTGCTCAGCCAGTGCACCCCGCGCTTTGAGGATGCAGCTCTCGCCTGAGTGAGCTGAGAAGCGATTGCAAGAGGATTGGCTGAGGAGGGACATGACCTGACTCGACTAAAATCAAAACCAAACATTGCTGAGTAGGAAATAGACTCAGGGAAGCAGAGGAGGGAACCAGGAGCCCAGTTAGAGACAGTTTGTAAGGATTTGGGTCTCCCTCCAGGGTTGCTGGGGGGTGAGGCGAGATGAGGACCCTAAACACACCACCGGATTTAGCCTCAGGGAAGCCGGTGACGGAATGAGAGGCTTTCAGGGGAGGGTGGGGACAAAAGCCCGACTGAAGTGACAGAGGAGTGGGGCCCAGGGAGTCCTTTTAAGGTAGGAGGAATAGTAGGATGTTTATATGTTTATATGCTGATGGTAATGATCCGGTAGAGAGAGGGAAAGGCGATACCACTGGATGAAGAAGGCAAAAAGCCGGCGAGATCTGAGTGGGTGGAGCGTCTCCACAGTGGTGGGCGGGGCTTCTGGAGGCCCCGCCCCCAGCGGCTCCAGCCAATGGGAGGGAAGGCCGTTCTGTTTCCTCAATGAAGTAGGAAATGTCCCAGACACACAAAGTCAGCAGAGAATCAAGGTGGAGAAAGAATTTGGGTATTTCCAGAGAGAAAAGTTGTGACATAGTGTCCTAGGAAACTTAGAGCCTGAATCCCCTAGCAGGGATTTCCGGACACACTCTGGTTCTAACTGATGATAGAGTCATGAATTTGAGGTGAGACCAATCAGCTTGGCTGGGTCTTTTTCTCCGTTGTTGGAGAAAACAGAATGTAGTTGCTCGACCAGGAGGGGTGAAGGGCTGAATTAAGATGAAGTTAGGATGTTTTCAGGGGCATATGACTAAGGATGAGGCGGACACGAGAGCTGAGAGGGTACAGTTGAGAGTTGTAGGGGAGTGTTTGTAATGCTTGGTCTAGGAATCTGAGCTGCCTACGAAGGAAGAGCAGACCTGAGGGGGAGGAGGGGTAGTGGAAAGGCTCTAAGATCAATGGATTACAGGTCTCAGTGGGATAAAAAAATTATCCGAAAATGGATGGCACAGAGGCAGCTTTGACTTCATGGGATAATGGAAAGAAGGTGTAAGCATTTCCTACTGAGGCTATGGCGGATGATCACAATTTATGGGCTTAAAACAACAGAAATGTATTCTTTAATAGTTCTAGAGGTCAGAATTCTGAAACTGATATCACTGAGGTAAAATCGAAACATTAGCAGGCTGTCTTCCATTCTAAAGGTTCTAGGGAAGAATCCATTTCCTAGCCTTGCCGAGTGATTGAGGCCATCCACATTCCTTGGCACCTGGAGCTCTTCCTCCATCTTCAAATCCAGCCAAAGGGGATAGAATTCTCCAGAACATGTTTCTGACAGCTCCGTTTCTGCCTTCCACCTTTAAGAACCTGTGTGCTTACAGGCACTTACTTAGATAATACAGAATAATTTTCTATTTCAGGGCAGCTGATAAGCAAACTTTCTGCAACCTCAGGTCTCCTTTACCAGGTGATGTAATGTATTCACTGATTCTGGGGCTTAGAAAGTAGACATCTTTGGGAGTACAATATTCTGCGTACAATAGAAGGAATGTGGTTCTTGGTAAAGACAGGGTTTAGGTTTGGCCATAGAAGTTGGTGGTTGAAATGGGGCAGAAGGTAATCTGAGGAGGGGAGGTCCAGGAAAGAGAAGCCAAGATATTGAGAGGAGGACCTGTTAGAATATGGAAGTCACCAAATATTACAACAGGTATAGTATTGGAGAGAGTGATAATCTATCAGGAAATAAAAATCATCTTCAAGGAGTGGAGGATAATTCACTGCCAAGCTATTGGGTGAGAGGGAATATTAGAAATCCATGCAGCTGCAGTTGGAGTTGAAGGAGAAGACATTTTCCAAGCCCTGCTTCTCTAGAAGAAGATTCAGAAAAAAATAATAATAAATAAAAATAACAAGAAATTCTAGAAGTGCAGAATTCCCATATTGTGTGGCTGAAGGTGAGCTGTCATAACCATAAGGTATTGTTTTAAACTTTTCAAAACTTTTAAACGTCTATTACCTTCGTATATGCTCATAACAATGGTGAGATGGAAACAGAGATGTCTTATTTTCCCTCTTCTATAATTTGGACAAAAAGGGATTAAATGATGGCACTTAAGTGGGAACATTAGCTCTATCCTATGCCCATTTAGTTACATAGAAGAGTTATTAAAGTCATCGTGGGCAACACAATAAAGTATATCATATAGTTACTTTCCTCTAAACTCTTGGGTCAAAAATCCCTTTGAGAACCTGATAAAAGATAAGGACCTTTTGAAAAATTTTACATACAATTTTATAACATCCCTAGTTTCTCTAAAGCCCCAGGGGTACACGCACCTCAGAATACGAAGCTCTTATCTAATTCTGATATAAAACTATGGACAGTAGAAATTGACTAACAATGTAAGTCACAAGAGAAAGTGCGTTGGGGTGCCAGGCGAGTGATGTAGAAAACTGTAGTTCTGAGTCTGGAAGAGCAAATACTTCACTAAATTTGGGAATAATTACAGAAAGATTGTGTGGAATCTTGAAGAATTGAGGTGGTTCCATGGAAGAGAGAAGAAATGACATTTTACATATGGGTAGGGAAAGAGAAAGAAGAGAAGTTGGAAATTTGCCTGGACAGTAAATAGACCAGTCTGATAAGTCTGATCATTTGTGAAAAACGGACAAACGTTACTTCCAACATATATTTTTTAAAAAAATAATTAAAGCTCTTGGTGAAATACTCCCTTCAAAACATTATTAATGTGGTAGATGGATTGTTTCAGGATAGATGGTGCATACAATTATTTATTTGGTGGGGATTTTTAAATTTATGCCAAACATTTTTAATAGGGATCTCTATTGTTAAAAGAAAATACCAAAGCAGAAAAAAGTAATTTTCTCATATTCTCAGAGAGAAGGTTCTCATAAGATCATATAATAGAATCTTAAGAATAAAGTCAGAAGTGAATCTTACTTTTTTCCTGTGAGTGTTACGCATGTTTTATATGTTTTTAGCTCTTCAGAAAAACTGATTTGTGAAGATAACACAAAGGCGTTTCTTTGCAACTGGGATAAATCATCTCAAGAGTTGGCGTGAGATCCCAAACTCATCTTCTATTCTCTCTGCCCCAACATTCTTTTGCTTTTTACAAAATATGAGCTGCCATGTGGAAGGGAGTAAGTAAAAATGTCAATACACTGTGGCTACTTTGATAGCATTTAGAGAAACAGTCAAGTGCCTTTAGAACGCTTAATAGTAAATGAAAACCAGATGAATGATGATAAATAATTCTATCTATAGCCCTGAGTTGCCACAATGGAATCTAAATCTGGGCCATTACAGGGAAAAACCTGTGCACAACTCATCGGAGGGTTATATTATGCCAAAAATGAGATCCAGGTTAGGAATGTGGAGACTGCAGAGAAATCCCCTAAAGCAGGATTTTCCAAGCTAAATTCCCCTTGGCAATATATCCATATAGATATGAGTATTCTACTGAGTATCAAAGAGTCTTAGGGCTGGAAGGGAATCTCAGTGTTCTCCAGCCTGGCTTGCTAATTGATGCTGAGTTTCCTCTCCACTGTGTCTGCCTCTGCTCTGAATAAACATTTCTGAAGATGGGCCAAATCAGTGGTGTGCTGATAAATGCTTAACAATGACTCTCCAAAGGAAAAACAGGACTCTGACTTGTAGCATCTGCCAATTTCCGTGGTGTAAATTCTCCCATCATGGCCAATTCAAGCAACCAATGTGGCATCACAGTCTCATGGTATTTCCTTTGTAAATAAAATAGAACTAAATAAATTCAGAAGCATATGTAATAATAAAATATAGTGAAATAATTTGGAAGTGATTAATTTTAAACACTTTTACCTTTATAAAAATATAACTTAGTGATAATGTTATAAGATTTAACTTATAGTAGGGTGGCACCTGTGGCTCAAAGGAGTAAGGCACTGGCACCATATGCCGGGCATGGTGGGTTCAAACCCAGCCCCGGCCAAAACCTGCAAAAAAAAAAAAAAAAAAAAAAAAAAGATATGACTTATAGTAAGGTTGTATAACATATACTAAATGGGCTCTTGTGAGCCAGTGCATGGTAGCTGCAGCATGCCACTAACCACAGCTCTGGAAAATGACCTCAGACCACTCTCCCCATGAAGAAAAACCCATCATCAGGTCCTGCTCAATGTCAACACCCCAATATCAGCACTTAGAACCCAGGCCTATATTCTTTTTTTTTTTTCTTTCATTTTTTAGCCAGGGTGGATTTGAACCACTACCTCTGTATATGGAACCAGCACCCTACTCCTTGAGCCACAGGCACCGCCCAATATATTCTGTACTTTAATTTCATTCCTCTGTAGTTTTCTCCAGCAATGAACATCATTCACAAAAATAAACTCCAGAAGAATTAATAGTATAAATGTAAATATAAAAGAACTATTAAATAACTAGATGACACACAGGAGGATTTGTTTTAAATAAAATTGGAATAGAAAAAACTTTTTAAGCATGATGAAATTCAGAAACCAGGAAAAAAATGAACAGACTTTATTTAATAATTTAAAATCTTTGTTTAAGAGAATATTTCATTATAAACAGAAAAATCACAGAATGGGAGAAAATATAAATACCACATCTAACAGGTTGGTAGCTGTGCTGTATATGAAAGCTCTTAGAAATCAAAAGGGAGAAGATTAAAAAATCCAATATCAAAATGGATCCATGATATTAAGAGATAATTCATGGAAGAACTATTAATGCCAATGGATAAATGAAAAGACGCTCAAAGAAATACATAATAAAATGATGAAGTATCTATGTCACCTAATAGATTAGTAAATTTAAAAAAAATTTTTTTATTAGTATTAGATCATAGCTGTGTACATTAATGCGATCATGGGGTACCATGCATTGGTTTTATAAACAGTTCGACACATTTTCATCCCACTGGTTAACATAGCATTCCTGGCATTTTCTTAGTTATTGTGTTAAGACAATCACATTCTGCATTCACTAAGTTTCATATGTGCCCTTGTAAGATGCACCGCAGGTGTAATCCCACCAATCACCCTCCCTCTGCTCTCAGTGTTGGGAAGGTATAGAAAAATAGGCAGTCATACACCATTTGTAGAAGTAAAAATCAGGCCAGGCATAGTAGCTCACACCTGTAATCTTAGCATTCTGGGAGACCAAAGCTGGAGGATTGCTTGACTTCGGGGGTACTAGATAAGCCTGAGCAAAGTGAGACCTTGTCTCTACTAAAAATAGAAAAATTAGTTGGACATTGTGGCATGCACCTGTTCAAGGATCACTTGAACCCAGGAGTTTGAGGTTGCTGTGAGCTAGGCTAAGGCCATGGCACTCTAGCCCTGGTGATAGAGTGAGACACTGTCTCAAAAAAAAAAAAAAAAAAATCATTGTAATCAATTTGAAAGGGGAAAACAGCAATATCTGAAAAGAAAAATAAATGCATATACCCCTTGACCCAGTAATGCTATTATGAGTTTATTTAAAAATTTTAAGTGGTCTAAATATATGTATAAAAATGTCACCACATGGTTGTAAATGCATAATATTAAAAACAATATGAATGTTCTTTAATAGGGAACTGATAAAAAAATGTATCGCATGGCCATACAACACAAGGTCACTAAATTGTTACAAATCTGTGTATGCAAATATTAATACTTTCCAAGACATATCATAAAGTGGGAAAGGGTATCAAACATAGTGTTTAGAATTATTCCATTTATGTAAATTTAAAATGATCCTTTTGTATAATCATAATCACACCTTTTCTAAAACAGAAATAAAGGAAACTGTTAGCCATCATTACCTTTGGCTTAGAAGCTGAAAGACGTTGAATCCTTATTTTTTTATCTTTTTATACTTAAAAAAAACAAACACATGCATCACCTTTATTTAAAGGATAAATTCTTATTTTTTCATAAATAAATAAGAATGTCTTAGTTATGGTTCCCCAGAAACAGACCTTGAGAAAACGGTTCAAGGTCAAGCGTTCACGTGGGAAGTGATCCTGAAAAATATCAGTAGGGGATTAAGGAACAGAGAAAGAACGGGAAGGAAAGAAAGTGAAGGAAGAGCATGTTGCCGATCAAGTTACCACTGGAAGCAACTGGAAACTCTTGTGACCTACTGAAAAACATATACCACAGAGCTGACCCACCAAGGACAAAGAGCTGAGATGCTTATCCATTAACTCCTATGGGTCATTGACTGAAGGATGCTCTGGGTGCATGAATTCCACATCTCAGGCACGGATAGAGCAAGCTCTGCTGGCCAGAAAGAGCCTAAATCAGAGTTGGGACAGATGCAGGAGATGGGAGGTGGAAGGGGATGTGGAGACTGTAGTACCAGATCATAATAATAAATAAAATGTGCATATTTTCTGACCTTGCAGTTTTACATTTGGGAATCTCTCTCGGTGTAGCAGCACTGGCCCTGAATGCCAATACAGAAGCATAGATTTTATTGCCAAACTGTTGATAACACAATAGAAACAAAACAAAACAAAAATAACCCAATGTGAATGTCAACCATTAGGGAATGAATTAAATATATCCTTGGCTAAACCTGTGTATGCAGCCAAGAAAAACAGCGAGATGCATCCCTGTTAACGTGCATGAAAAAAATCTCTGGGACACATCCCTTTGTATAACAACAATATATATAAGAGGGGTATCTCGTTTCGTTGAAACATAAATAAAAAGCAAGCAAGTAAAAATATATACAAACTCTCAGCCAAATATGTGTGTATTTATGTGGACAAAGACAAAGTTCAGAACATACAAGCTGTAAGAGTGAGTGCAATGTACAGGAAGTCCCCTGATTACAAACATTTGACTTACAAATGTCTCCCACTTACAAACAGGGGCTATTACAGGTAATAGGTAAATGTAACTGTTCCAATTTACATACAGATTCCACTTAAGAACAAACCTACTTGTTTGTAACTTGGGGACTGTCCATATGTGGCCAGGCATAGAGGCTCACGCCTAGCACTCTGGGAGGCCGGGGCAGGTGGATTGCTTGAGCTCAGGAGCTGGAGACCAGTCTGAGCCAGAGCAAGACCCCGTCTCTACTAAACATAGAAATACCGGTTGGGCATTGTGGCGGGTGCCTGTCGTCCCAGCTACTCAGGAGGCTGAGGCAAGAGGATCGCTTGAGCCCAGGAGTTTGAGGTTGCTGTGAGCTGTGATGCCGTAGCACTCTACCAAGGCAACAGAATGGGACTCTGTCTCAAAAAAAAAAAATTACATATTTTCATATATCAATGTATGTTTCCATTTACTATAAGAAACCATATTATGTTTAAAAAGGAGCTAGGAATAGGACCTACTTCATAGGTTTTTATACAGACCGAGATAATACACGTAAAATACTTAGCATAGCACTGCACATACATTAAACCTTCAGTAAGTGTTGAATGGCTGCCGTTCACAGGAGTGACTTTGCACAGCATGAAGAAAACTAGGTGTAAAGTAAGTCAGAGGTTCTCCGTGTCCTCACACTTCACTTTATTTGATGACTGTGTGGGCCTCCTGCCAGACTGGCACAGAGAGGCCCCAGGAGAAGACCAAGTTCTTGCCTTGTGGGGCTCACAGTCTACTGGGGCAGGGAACAGTCACATAAATGTGTAACATGTCTTGTGATGATCGATGCTATGGAGAAAAATAAAGCCAGATAAAGGGAAGAGGGGTGTTGGAGGGAGGCTGCTATTGTTTATAGGATGGTCTATGACAGAGTGATGTTTGAGCAGAGTGGAGGAAGTCAGGAAACAAACTTGTGGGTGCCTGAAGAATGAGTTTTGCAAGAAAAAGGGGCTGGTGCAAAGGCCCTGGGGTAGGAATGTGTTTGGCCCATTTGAGGAAGGGCAGGACCAGCCTTCCTCAGCCTGTCTGAGGGCTGAGGTGTCGAGGGCAGACCCCTCATGACACAGGGAGAGTGTGTGGGCCTGGGCCACTCTAGGAAGGAAGGAGAGGTCTGCGGTGAGGTGGAAAATCCTGGGGAATTAAGCAGGGCCTGATAGTTTAACATCACTGTAGCTAGAAAACAGACTGGAGAGAGAAAGGCAATCCTGTGTATGAGAAAGAAGACCAGGACTGAGACTACAGCAGTCAGCCTGGGAGTGGAGAGGCCCAGAGGATGGGAAGCAGTTGGAAGGCGGGATCCAGAAGAACCAGGTAATGAATGAGATGTGAAGATGAAGACGAAGAAAACAGAAGGAAATCTCGAAGGAGGCTAGGGTGAAATTGCTGCAGTGAGCTCCGTGAGGAAGTCTTGAGAGAAAGGGCTGCCCAGGATGGGGCCACTTCCCTGCTTCCCATCACATAATTCAGTCCCTGGTGCCCCAACTACTATGCTCACCTCCGAACTCTTCAGAGCCCCACTAGCAAAAAGGTTCTCACCAGATGCAGCCCCTGGACCTTGGACTTCTCAGCCTCCATAACTATGAGAAATAAATTCCTTTTCTTTACAAATTACACTGTTGCTGGTATTCTAAGAAACAGAAAACGAACAGACTAAGGCTGCTGCCTAGAGAACTCCTCTTCATCCTTCAAAACCCAGCTTAGGCATCACCACCTACAAGTGGCCCAATGGTACCTACTGCTCAAATGAATTGTTTACTCTTCTGCATCAGCCCTACCTTCACACAAGGTCTAGTGCACAGCTTCCCAGCCAATGTCAAGTAGACGTAGTGGGTCAGGATTGTGGCCCAGGTGGGAATGGACAGTGGGAGGGTCTGGGAAAAACCTGTAAGGGCACATGATATGTTGGAAATAACTTGTGGCTGTGCCTTTAAGCCTCAACTGGCCCACAGTGCAGCAGCTGAAGCTCCTGGCCAGTCACCTGTAACCACAGATAGTACACACACCTACCCTAGAGCACCACACACACGTGTTAGTATTTTTTATAGGTGCTATATCCTGAAACAAAAGGGAGGGGCTGTGCCATGCTGTACTGGATGTTAAATTGGAACTATTTTAGTCTCCATTTCAACCAAAGCCCCAAGGCAATAGATAGAACATTCCAAAGCAAGATACAAAATTTGCAAAAAGTGCTTATAGAAACCAGTTTTGTTCTCTCAGCCAACCACCCACCTCCAGACTATAAAAGATGAGAGGGAAGCCGAGAAAAGAAAAGTACAGTAGGGAATTTTTGGAGAGACAGCCGAGCTGGGGGGCTCACCTGGCAGAATGAGGTCACTCACCCCACCACAAGCCCCGAGGTTCGGGGGCACCCCCCTGACGCTCGGGGGACCCACGGGGCTGGAGCCTGGCTGCTCATCTGCTCCGTGGCGCTGGAGTTCGCTTACACTCAGAGCAGGGGGCAAAGGGCTGGAATGTTCCTGGTGGGCCCTGCTGGGGAATGAGGGAGCGAGAAAGCCAGGTGGAGAGGGAGATGACCCTAAAGGGAAGTGACTTCAGATTCCCAGAGGACACACAGCCGGATGTCAAGGGACCCTGGAGAGAAGTCCCAGGGAAGACATCCCCAGGTCTGTGACCCAGCTGGGAACAGGGAGTTGTTGGATCTTGTAAGAACCTGTGAAGACACCATGCGAGAGGAAGGGCTGCTGCCACCCACCAGTGGGCTCCAATGAGAACCTGAGGCTCTCCCTGGGGTGTGCACTGGCTGGCTGCTTCAGCCACCATCCTGAGGCTTGTGCAAAGGAAGGGGGGGCAGGAGACATTTCACCTTTACTTGAAGTATGAAGCTTTTGATTTATTACACTTGATCGACGTATGAATTACTGAAATGAGCTGGTGTTTTGAGATTTAAGTGGTTGGGACACTTTTACTATCTAAGAGAGACCAGGAAAGCTGTGGGGGGCTGAGTTTCTTCCCCCGCACACTGTGCTAAGATGGGGCTGAGACACCAAATGCCCTGGAGGGAGGGAGGGCCCCTGGGTTTGGCTTGTTACTCAGAACAAGTGCATTCTGTCTCCATTCTCTCTCTCCTGGAAGGCAGGGACTACCACTTTTACTTAGTGGTGCCCCAGAGTTCAGTACCAGGTGGGGGTGGCTCACGGCAGGTGCGCAGTGGGGTTTTGTGGATTGAGCCCAACTCCACCGTGTCACGCTTCCTTTCTATTTCATCCCTCCAAATTTTCTTTTTTTCTTTTCTTTTTTTTTTTTTTTTTTGGCAGTTTTTTTCTGGGGCCAGGTTTGAACCTACCACCTCCGGTATATGGGGCCAGCGCCCTATTCCTTTAAGCCAGAGGCACTGCCCCGTCCCTTCAAATTTTCTAAAATTGAACTCTGCTCTTCACCTTGGTGCCTTGAAGGAGTTGCAAGTGTGAGGAGATAGTACCCTCAGCCCCCAACTTAGCTCTGGGGGCTTCCAGGCAAGTTCCCCGAGGGCTGACCCTGGCACTTTCTGCCTTCAGCTGCCTGTAGACCTTTATCCAAGTATGCCTTGCAAAAATGACCATTTCTCTGTGTGCTGTGGTCAGAAAAAGGTTGGGAGACATCACTCTAGAATAGCTCCCGGGACCATTGCATTTTGCTCTTTGACTTTCCTGCGTAAATTCAGCAGCGTTTGTCACACCTCCCCCAAAGTTCACCCTGTTCCACTGCTAGCTACCCTGTCACCTCATGAATCGTTACTTCTTCCTCACCTATGGGAGCTAAAGTTTTCATCCCTTCCTCTTCATCTTTGTACGTGGCGCCTAGATTTCCATGTGCTTTGGGATTTAAAGGCATCGGTAAAGTCCATGTGCAGAAGAACCCAGTGAGAACAAGAATGCTCCCGAGCCTCACCTAAGAATGGCTGTGCATGTCAAGAAAAGATGGAACAGTGTTGCTTGTCGTCCCCAATGTGGGATGCTGTTCCAGCCTCCGGAGGTGGGATTCCATTTAGCCCTGGTGGATATGAGAGCGATGGGCTCAAGGTCAAGACTGATTCATGCATGGGTTCCCAGGGCTTTTCTGCAGTCTTTTTGCTTATCCCTGGCTCCCCACTCCCCCCATGTCTGCAGCTCAGCTGCATCTCTGCTTTCTGACCTCCTGGATGGTAGGTCTTGCTTTCCCAGGCTTGGGGCAGCTTCCTGGTGCCTGCTCCTAGGGGTTCTGCTTTTCCTGGGGTGGAGCCAGGGCCCCTGAGCTCAGTTGCTCAGGGTCACTCAAGCCTTAGGATCTGCGAAACTCACTCCTGTTCCTTGAACTTTCTGGCCACCTCTGTAGAGTTGCATCTCAACCTTGGTAGGGTCCTATTGCTCCTGGGATCTGGAGTGGCAGGCAGAGTACTTGAGTTTCTGTTAGAAAAGACAGAGACAAAATTAGAGAGAGAGAAAGGGCATCTAATGCCCAAGACTGTGAGCTGAAATGGCGAAAAAGAGTTTCTAAGGCACTTGGTTAGAAAACATTGCAAGAAGGTTTTGGGTTTTAGTTGTTTCTCTAGCATGAGGGAAATGACGAATTAGTTATACCATTGTTTGGAGACTTGGTAAAGACTTCAGGTGACAAGAAGAGAATTATGTAATAAAGTGTAATTCACATTGATAAAACTCACGAAACAAAGAGCTTTATTTTTCAGGTGAACAGAAATCTTGCTTGGAGATTACCTTAAAACAAGCCTAAATGCAAACCATGCTCCTTGAGTCTTTCAGCTATGTATGTGAAACACTGTTAATGTCATAGGTTGCTGGGAAGGGGCCAGTTAATGTCAATATGTGAATAGAATTACATCACCTTTGCCAAACAATGTGCAAGGAAACACCTTCCTCTCGGCATATTTAATGTGTCCTCACTCTCTGCAAATTGGTCCACCGAAATTGAGACAGTGTTCCTTCATTTTCTCATCAGCAAAAAAAGTATCCAATCACATGTGCTTCCAACTACTCTTTCCTTGTGGCATAAGTCTTAGGAAGCAGGCACAGGACCATCTCAGTGGGGGGCTGCTGCAGGACCATGGGAAAGACTCAGCAGGTCTGCGCCATGAGTCCATGAACTGCTCCAGAAACTTCCAACTGCTTCTTTTGAAGCCCAGGTTTCTGAGATCCTAGCAAATCAATACAGTGGTCCTGTGGGTAACCCCACCTCTTGCAGAGAGAACAGGTGGTTGGTGTAGAAGCCGAGGCCTCTGGGCACTTCCCTTTTCTTCTCTCTTGGCACAGGGCAGGTCACCATGACTTTAGGGCCACTAAGAAGGTCCTCAGACCCTGCCAATTTTTTTTTTTTTGAGATGGGATCTTGCTCTGTCACGCTGGAAAGAGTGCAATGATATCAGCATAGCTCACAGCAACCTCAGACTCCTGGGCTCAAGTGATCCTCCTACGTCAGCCTCCTAAGTAGCTCGGACTACAGCTGCATGCCACTACACCCAGCTAATTTTTCTGTTTTTAGTAGAGATGGGGGTCTCACTTTACTCAGGCTGGTCTAGAACTCCTGACCTCAAGCAATCCTCCAGCCTCAGCCTCCCAGAGTGCTAGGATTACAGGCGTGAGCGACCTCCTCTGAATTCTTTAATGGGGACAAAGGCTTTCCTTTTTCCATAAAGATAAGGCCAGGGTGTGAACCAGAGTTCCCCAGTTCTGGGACAATTACCGACAAATTGATCCCCAAGTCTCCCCATAATTTCACCCAGGTACAGTCCCACCCTTGCTGTTACTTGAGCTGTGGCCCCAGAAACCATATGGACATTCTCATTTCTGCGACAGCCCTGCAGGAGAGCAGCTGGAGAGGGCAGTAGTGGGTCCTCTCTCCCGTGAGGTGAGTAGATGCTGATGGTGGGAGGGTCCAGATTCCAGGGCAGATGTCCTCAGCACACCCCCTTGGCCACAGCACAGTGCTCATCTAGCACAGGGCAGGAGGGAGGCTCCATGTCTTCAGGGCTGGCCACAGGCGTGCATAGTCCTGAGGGTCTGGTGAGCATTGGAAGTTGAAGAGTTCCCCATAATTCTAACTGCCCCAGAATCCTTCCTGGATGCTTTTTGTATCCCCATTTTTACCCAAGGGTAGGCTGAGCCTCTGAGAGTCTCTGAAAGCCTCTGAGCTTCCCATCCTCTGGACTGCACCAGGAATTTATAAGTAGGTGTGGGGGGTACATACCTGTGTGCCCTTTAGCTCACGGTCATGGGAGACATGATCTCACACTGAGCAGAAAGACTCCAGAACAGATAACCACATTCAGCTTTGGGACGATATATAACAACAACTACAACAAAAAGTCCCATTTCCCTTCCACCTGGAAAAAAAAAAAAAAAACAGGAATAATTTTAAATTAAAATGTGGCAGATTTTCTAAGCAACAACTACACTGTTGGTTCAGTGCCCATAGCTCAGTGGTTAGGGCTCTGGCCACATACACTGGGGCAGGCGGGTTCGAACCTGGCCCAAGCCTGCTAAACAACAATGACAACTACAACAAAATATAGGCAGGTGCTGTGATGGGCCCCTGTAGTCCCAGCTACTCGGGAGGCTGAGGCAAGAGAATCACTTAAACCCACGAGTTAGAGGTTGCTGCGAGCTGTGACAGCACAGTACTCTACAGAGAGCGACATAGTGAGACCCTGTCTCAAAAAAAAAAAAAAAAAAAAGGAAGAACTAGACACTTTTCCCAGTGGCAGTTTTCAAACATTTTGCAAATGTCAAATGTACCCTTTATTCTTCCTGTTTTCTCTCCTTCTGAAAATACATAGGTAAATGCACGTTACCCTTGGAAAGATATTTTCAAGGATGCAAACAACAAAGGTAAGGATTGGCATTTGGAATAGGGGTGCTCAGAAGAGGCAGACACGTGCTCTTCAACTCAGCACAGGGTTGAACATGCTGCCACCCATCCTATGTGGATCTGTGATCTCTGCCTCCCTCTTTTCCTCTATCTGCTGATTTAATCAACTATTGGAGAAAATATCCTCCTCTTGTACCAACACACCTTGGGAGTGTTCGTGGGCCAGCAAGTCCAACTTGGGGCCAGAGCATGGCCTATTTCCAACAAAATTCATTCATATACATTTCAGGCTCATTTTGCTGCTGCTGGTTAGCAATGAGCAAGTTTTAGGTACCGTGGAATCAGAATACTGTTTGAAATTGCAATTGTTCTTATTTCTTAAATTTTTTGTAAGAACCGTAGTGTGAATTCAGGACTTTTGTGGCTAGACTTGGCTTCTTCTCCCACCAAGTCCAGGAGAAAATTTTCCTCATCACTTGGTCTAAGGGCCTCGGCCTTGCAATGTGTGGGCTCACTCCCCTTGCACATGGCCAGTGTCCCTTGTACGTGACCAGTGTCCCTTGCACACGGCAGGGTTGTGCTGGGGAAGTAGAGCTTGTGTTGAATGGCAAATTCCACCGTAGAGGCTCTCCTAGCAACGTGGCAACAATAACAAGCCCAACAATAACCTTTTGTCTTTAGCTCTTTAAAGCAAGGTGGCCATTAGTCTCACCAGAAAATTCAAAGGATACTGTGAGAGTGAAGAGTGATTCTAGCCGGAGCATTGAAATTGGAGCCCCTCAGTTGCTTTCTTCCCATCTGCTGATATGTCTAACTAGGCAGGCAACAAGGTTTTTATCCCAGGAGCACTGTGTACACAAGGGAGGGCACTGCGTAAGCCAAAAGATGGAGCTGGGAAGGTTCTTGTCCTGGGTCTGGTCAACCATCTATATACCATTGGCTGAGTCATGTTAATGCTCCAGCTGTCACTCTCCACATCTTTGAAACGATACATCACTTTTTAACAGTTCATGGTAACCTATTAAAAATCTAGACTCTTGGGTCTACACCTGTCTTGCTGAATCAGAAGCTCCACAGCTGTGCTCCAAGAATGTGACTTTTAACCAAAGGCAAATGGGCGAGTTTGCTGAACAGCTCTAAAATCATTTCTGTTTTTAGCTTTCCTATTTTGTTTATTTGATAGTACAGGATCAATACACACTTTGAGATCATTAAGTTACATATTGTATGGGGAAACATTGTTATTATCATTTGATGATAGATTTTATAAAAGACTAATCCATTTGCTTTGCTGTTTCTGATTGGCTATTCTTTGTAAAATGTTGCTATTTTGAACATATGCCTCCGATATATTTACTTTTAAATATTCAATATTTAACATCTATACTTATTTATATATTCTACTACGCTTTAATGTATTAAGTTAAATATTAACATGCGAACATTATAAAATACAGAAGTAAATGCTTTTAGAGAAAAAAGTTGAAATAAGGTTGTAAAAATTTGATTAGTGAAAATCTTGGCTTACCACTTTGTGATAAAAGCAAAAGCAAACGGAATTTATGATAACTGATTTTGAGTTCACAATATTTTAATAGCAGCTGTAATAAGTAGATGAAAATATGCTTTATAGAGATATTGTATGTAGATAGAAATGTGTTTTCTTTGTCTTCTTCTTACTAAACTATGATACTGATTTCTTAATTCCATCCAGTAATTATGTCCAAGTGTCTTATGGAGTAGTAAATTTCTGTTTTTCTGGATGTCAAACAGTTGTTTTTGCAAACTAATGGGAAGATACAACTTTATTAATGTTTCTAACAAACATTTTCTAAACGTGAAAAAATTCTTTATTTGAAAAAAAAAAAAAAGCTGGAGCAGGTTAGAAAACTCTGTTTCCAAGAGTTTTTATGAATGCAGATAGGAGTTTTTACATTGTTTTTGAAAATAAAACCCACATATACTTGAAAATACCTGCAAGTCATTTTCCAAATGACTCTTTCCTTAGTAGGAATTTCTTCCAACAATAGTTACTTTCTCATTCACGTTAACATCATTTTCCTCCTCACCTTTATCTCAAATGGACAGATTAAATGTATTTTTGAAAATATCTGCTGGGTAGTAGAATTGGCCACAGAAAAAGTCAGCCAATTTGGAACGTAGGTATTTATAAAAGATCATGAGTACCTCAAATTTAATACTGCTTTAAAATGCTTTGCCATGAGATAACTTATAGCTCTCTGAGGGCACAAAAGAATTTCATGGTCATTCCCCATCTCATTAAAATTCTGAAAGTCGGTTTCTATTTTTCTTTCAAGAAACCACACCAATGGCATCCTGTAACATTTTGTGAATTTCTGGTTCAACTTTTTGCTACGACAATGTCAGTATGACTGATGTGGTGAATGAATGTCGCAGTGGGGACTGTGTCTGTGCACATTCCTTGGTTTACCATCTTTAGGATTTTATCAAAGCACCATACTAGTACAGATAGCTCCCCAATACCCATTTTCTAAATTAAAGAAATCATTTATTATTTGAGAATATATATGTATGTATATTTTTTTCTGTTGCATCTTGGTCTGTTGCTTACTTGTTTTTGTTTGTTTGTTTGTTTTGATTTGGTTTTGTTGGGGGCTGTTTGTTTGTTTGTTGTTTGATACCAGGTCTTGCTCTTTTGTCCAAGCTGCAGTGCAGCTGTGCTATGTAAGCTCACTGCAGCCTCAAGTTCCTGGGCTGAAGTCATTCTCCTGCCTCGGCCACCTTAGTATCTGGGCCTATGGTTCTGTGCCACCATGACCAGCTAATTTTTTTACAGAGACAGAGTCTCACTCTGTTGCCCAGACTTGTCTCAAACTCTTGGCCTCCAGCAATCCTCCTGCCTTGGCCTCCCACTGCACTGAAATTATAGTTGTGAGTCACCACATCCAGCCTCAATTACATGTGTTTTTCCTTTGGCAGGCCATATAAAAGTATTTCTCCATATATTTTATTATTGAAACCGCAACCACCATCTAGCAGCTCAACTATGGAATCATGTTGGAAGCACCTCAACTTTTATTCATTCAGCAACAATTCATTCAGCAATCATCCTGTAGTTTATAACTTTTGCTAACGCTTTGCACTTTATTTCTTCCAAAGGATTTTCCTAATTAAAGAGAGCATTTTAATTTTTCACTATTGTTTTATGTAAATGATTTCTCTGGTTTTTACTACAGTAGTTTCTCCAATAATGTATTTGCTATTACATAAGAAATCTCAAAAGTGGTTTCTAAATATATGTAGCTATTTCATAAGAAGTTTTAAAATCCTGGGCTGAGAATCACATAACTTTATACTTTAAATAAAACCAAGGTACATTTTTATATTCTGGATTCTTCCTTTCAAATCATTTTCTAACATTGCAAAGGAAGACTATACACAACTCAGTGTTTATTGGTAACAATAATGGGTGTAAAAAGCTGTACTTTTTTAAAGGAGTTTTTTTTTTTTGAGAGAGAGAGTCTCATTGTGCTGCACAGGCTAGAGTACTATAGGTCAGCCTAACTCACAACAACCCCAAACTCCTGGATTTAAGCAATCTTCCTGCTTCAGCCTCCCAAGTAGCTGGAACTACAGGTGCCTGCTACAATGCTCAGCTGATTTTTCTATTTTTGGTAGAGATGGAGTCTTGCTCTTGCTCAGGCTGGTCTCAAACTCCTGACCTCAAATGATCCTCTCATCTTGTCCTCCCAGAGTGCTGGCATTATAGGACTGAGACCCTGTACCCAGATAAAGGATCTGTTTAATTTGAAAGACAGTTAAGTTTACAGAAGGAACAGAGAATTCCCACACGCCCTTCACCCAGCTCCCCCTAATGTTAACATCTTATGTAACCATAGTATATTTATCAAAACTAAGACATTCACATCAGTACAGTGCTATTAACTAAACTGCAGACTGCATTTGTATTTCTCTGGTTCTTGCGTTAATGTCCTTTTTCTGTTTCACCCCTTAAGTCACACCACAAAGGCTGCTTCCCCCTGCAATTGAGCCAGCTCTGTGTTTCCACCATGGAGCCTGAGGATTAAATACTTGATAGTAATGTCAATCATTTATTGAAAGAGCAAACAAGGTAGTTAGAGGATTCTGTAATGTACCGCCTGCTCTCCCTTTAGGAAGGAAAAATTTATTACCCAATTGCTTGAAGAAGCTCTTTGGGGGTTTCCCCTACAAAAGAAAACTTCAGTCAAAGTCTTCCTCCTTCCAGGACACCCCACATGCAGTGACTGATCAGTTGGAGGTATCAAGGCCTGGCCCCAGTTCCTGTCTTGGGACAACTTCGAGGAACTTCAAGTCAGAGCTCCCCAAGGGGTTGACTAAGGCCTTGACTAGGAGTCCGGAGCAGACCAGCCTCTCCCTCTGTCCCATGTGCAGCTTCTCCTCTACAGATTTTGATGTCAAATTCATCCCTTCCATTAATGTTCTGCACATTAGTCTCGACTTGGAATCTGCTTCCCCCCCAAAACCAACCCCCCTAAATATGTAGGCATTCAAATTTTAAATAGTACAAATTGTGTCTGGAAAAAAGAAAAACATTTCAGCACCGATGGATGCTTCCAGACATGCTGTATGTGCAAATGTGTGTATATAAAAATATATGTGTATTTTGATGGCTGCTTTGGCCATTTTATTATGAACTTTATAGCACCTTATACACACTTTTCTCATCCACATCTCATTTCTTTTTATTTTTATCTATTGATACATAAAGGTTTTAAAGTCCTGGCTAATATTATGCTGTATAGATATGCCGTAATAGTAGCTACCATCTGGGTGCCAGCTATTTGCTGGGCACTCTTACAACCTCTTTCTGTCTATTCAATATGTATTTGTTATGAGCTTATTATGTGCAGCCATTGTTCTAGATGTTAGGGATACCCGCAACTATTATGTCATATTTCACTTCAAACCTTAATAGTTAGCTACTATTGTGATTCGTGTTTTATAGATGAGAAAACTGGGGTTATTTAAACCCCAGATTCATAATCAGGCAGCTGGTCTCCAGCACCTTTGCTATTAACTCTACCAACCCACTTCTCATCCTGCAACTAACTTAATTTGATCAGTCTCTTCTTGAAGGGCAGTCAGGCTGCATGCAATTGGTGGCCATTATAAATACTACTGCAATGAACATCTTTTTCTATTTATCTTTGGGTGATGTCTCTTTAGTTTTAAAAAGGACCAAGAAAAGGGAACATGTGAGCTTATTATTTAACAGGATGCTTGTTAGCAGTCCTGGGTCATTGCTCAGACCATTTTACAAGGTGCTTTTCTTCAAAAGTTGGGTTTTAGGGAATCAAAAGATTCTACATTCTATTCTTAATATGAAACTCTGAGACTAAACTTTTAAAATACTTTCCTGCAGGCCCTGCGTGTCAGAAGTGCATTTGTAGATAGGGTAATACCTGGATCACCATCCCTCATGTCTCTGGTGAGAAGTGGAATGTTTTTATTGAAATTTCTCTTGTTTGTGTTTCAGAAAAAAAAAAAAATGAAAGCAGATCTACAATCTGGGTCTGGTTTTAATCAGAGCACGATCTTTACAAGACAATATAAGGCTGAGAATTTTTTAATCTGGTATTTCAAAAAAAAAGTACATGTTCAAAAATGATACAAAACGCATCAGTGTTAGAAGAAGAAAGATGGGATAAAAGGAAATTTCTTGCATAAAAGAGAAGCAGGAAATTCCAGAGAAGTTTCACAGGGACGAAGGAAAAAAACAGTCTGCATTGCTATTTATTAGATTGTTTTTTCTTGGTGTAGGGTAGTGGAATAGCTGGTTGTGTTGCACAACTGAAATTCAGTTTAGAGGAACTTGGATAGTTCACACTCCCTGAAGTGAGAAACTAACAATTCACCAAATGTGCTACAAACCCACAATATGTCCTGTGATCCATTTGCCCTTTTAAAAAAAATATGTCTTTTTCGGAGAATCTTCCTGTTCTGGTCATAGATCCGTCTTATATTAGATGGTTTAATGTCTGTGTAATTTCTAGTGTCTCTGAAGATATCCTTGAACTTTTCATTTGAATTTTCATTTAATGGTATATTCCACTAATTGGGTGCAAAAAAGTAATTTGGCATGACTTCAGGGTTACTTGAGATGTAAAGGCATTTTCATATAATGCTCTGCAAGAATGGGAATAGTAAAATCTCACTTTTCCAATAAGCTGCAAAACTATTCATGGATTTCTAGGTGATGTTGTTTAGTGTTAATACTCAATGGAACACATTTTTCATTAAATATGAAAATAGTCCAAGCATGTTTTATACCAGGTGTGCTAACTTTACCGTTTCCTGGAGTAGCCATAATTTTAAAATTAATCTTGTCTTTTTTATATGGTTTTTTTTTTCATGAATTTTGGCATTCTCTCTAACAGTCATAATGATTCAACTATGGAGAATAAAAACTGGCAGAAAAAAGCCAATAAAAGCATAAAGAAAGTAAAAAGTTTCAGAGAAATGAGATTTCCCAAATGGTGTACAATATAGTTTCCTCTCTACCAAAGCTTTCAATCTTGAATTTATTCTAAAATGCCTCATTTAGTGTTTATCTGTGCCAGTTTCATAACATGAATCAAATCACGAAGGTTAAATGAGTGAACCAAACATCATTTTAAAATTCATCCTTGGATCATAAGAGTATCTCTTTTCTCGTTCCCATTGTCTTCCCTCTTTCCAAAGCGGGAAATTTAAATTTTTATGTGACTAAAATAGTCACATGTCAGAGTACTGAAGGACTTAAAATTTCAGCTGCTTCGGCTTACACATTTCAATTTCCCAAATCCAGTGCAAGAAGAAAAAGAACTCTGGATAAATTAAAATGTCTAGTATTTTCTCATTAATATTCTCTCCTTCTTTCCCGTTACTATAAATTATACATGTTTACTAGGATGAATACAATTGCCTTTTCTCCTGTTGCTTAAATCCCTTTGTCTACAGGAAGTGTAAGACCTCATCCATTATTTAAGTTACTATTTCTATAACTGAATTAATACATGCATCTACTCAAGCAGATAGGTTGATGGAGTGAACGTCTACTCAGATTTTCTGTGTAAACTCCCATGTTACCATCTCCGTGTAGCTATTTAATGGTGAAAACGCACTGCCAGAAATAGAAGGGCTTCACGTTAATGGTGATAGTATAAATGATACTGCAAGAAAAAGAAAAACACAAACATTTTTAGCAAGTGAATGTTCTCGTTGAAAATATTCCTTTCTTTTTTTTTAATTGAGCAACAAGAATAATAATAACAATGCAAAAAAAGTAACATTCACATTGTCAAATCAGAGTATGTCTATCATAAGAATGCTTTGACTCTGAGGTTCAGCATGGAGTCATCAGTTAA
>CAUYPK010044990.1:0-17707 GCA_963574355.1 Loris lydekkerianus
GGAAAAGGAAGAACATTCCAACCCCAAACCCAGGAGAAGAAAAGAAATAACCAAAATTAGAGCAGAATTAAATGAAATTGAAAACAAAAGAATTATACAACAGATCAATAAATAAAAAAATTGATTTTTTGAAAAGGTCAATAAAATAGATAAATCTTTGGTTAACCTAATCAGAAGAAAAGAGTAAAATCTCTAATCTCATCAATCAGAAATGACAAAGACAAAATAACAACAGACTCCTCAGAAATTCAAAAATCCTTAATGAATATTACAAGAAACTTTATTCTCAGAAAAATGAAAATCTGAAGGAAATAGGCCAATACTTGGAAGCACATCACTTTCCAAGACTTATCCAGAATCAAGTGAAAATGTAGAACAGGCCCATATCAAATTTTGAAATAGCATCAACCATACAAAACCTTCCTAAAAAGAAAAGCCCAGGACCAGATGGCTTCATGTCAGAATTCTACCAAACCTTTAAAGAGGAACTAGTGCCTATTACTCAACTTGTTCCAAAAGGTAGAAAAAGAAGGAAGACTACTCAACACATTCTATGAAGCAAACATCACCCTGATCCCCAAACCAGGAAAAGACCCAACAAGAAAAGAAAATTATAGACCAATGTCACTAATGAATATAGATGCAAAAATATTCAACAAGATTCTGACATATGGAATCCAGCAACATATCAAGCAAATTATACATCATGACCAGTCAGTTTTATCTCAGGGTCTCAAGGCTGGTTTAATATACATAAATTCATAAGTATAATTTAGCACATAAACAAATTAAAAAACAAAGACCATATGATTCTCTCAATTGGCACAGAAAAAGCTTTTGATAATATCTAGCATCCCTTCATGATCAGAACACTTAAGAAAATTGGTCAAGAAGGGACATTTCTTAAACTGATAGAGGCCATTTACAGCAAACCCACAGTCAATATCATATTGAATGGAGTTAAACTGAAATCATTCCTCTCAGATCAGGAACTAGACAAGGCTGCCCATTGTCTCCACTGCTCTTTAACATTGTGATGGAAATTTTAGCCATTGCAATTAGGGAAGAAAAAGTGATCAAGGGTATCCATATAGGGTCAGAAGAGATCAAACTTTCGCTCTTCACAGATGATATGATTGTATATCTGGAAAACACTAGGGATTCTACTACAAAACTCTTAGAAGTGATCAAGGAATACAGCATTGTCTCAGGTTACAAAATCAACATTCATAAATCAGTAGCCTTTATATATACCAACAATATATAGTTAAGAACTCTATTCCATTCACAGTAGTGCCAAAGAAGATGAAATATTTGGGAGTTTCTCTAACAAAGGATGTGAAAGATCTTTATAAAGAGAACTATGAAACTCTAAGAAAAGAAATAGCTGAAAATGTTAACCAATGGAAAAACATACCATGCTCATGGTTGGGAGGAATTAACATTGTTAAAATGTCCGTACTACTCAAAGCAATATACAATTTTAATGCAATTCCTATTAAAGCTCTACTGTCATACTTTAAAGATCTTGAAAAAATAATACTTAGTTTTATATGGAATAAAAAAAAACCTCAAAGAGGCAAGAAATTACTCAGAAATAAAAACAAAGCAGGAGCAATTATGCTTCCAGACCTCAGAAGATACTATAAATCGATAGTGATCAAAACAGCATGGTACTGGCACCAAAACAGAAAAGTAGATGCCTGGAACAGAATAAAGAACCAAGAGATGAATCTAGCTACTTACCTTTATTTAATCTTTGACAAGCCAATTAAAAATATTCAGTGGGAAGAAGATTCCCTATTTGGTGCTGGGTGAACTGGCTGGCAATATGTAGAAGACTAAAACTGGACCCACACCTTAAGTAAGATAGATTCTCACTGGATTAAAGATTTAAACTTAAGACATGAGACTATAGTAATACTAGAAGAGAGTGCAGGGAAAACCCTTGAAGAAATCAGTCTGGGCAAGTATTTTATGAGGAGGACCCCCGGGGCAATTGAAGCAGCTTCAAAAATACATTACTGGGACCTGATCAAACTAAAAGGCTTCTGCACAGCCAAGAACACAGTAAGTAAAGCAAGCAAACAGCTCTCAGAATGGGAGAAGATATTTTCAGGTTATGTCTCCGACAAAGGTTTAATAACCATAATCACAAAGAACTCAAACGTATAAGCAAGAAAAGAGCAAGTGATCCCATCGCAGGCTGGGCAAGGGACTTGAAGAGAAATTTCTCTGAAGAAGATAGGCACATTGCCTATAGACATATGAAAAAATGCTCATCATCTTTAATCATCATAGAAATGCAAATCAAAACTACCTTTGACATACCATCTAACTCCAGTAAGATTAACCCATATCACAAAATCCCAAGACCAAAGATTTTTACGCGTATGTGAAGAAAAGGGAACACTTCTGCACTGCTGGTGGGAATGCAAATTAATGCATTCCTTTTGGAAAGATGTTTGGAGAACACTTAGAGATCTAAAAATAGACCTGCCATTCAATCCTGTAATTCCTCTACTAGATTTATACCCAGAAGACCAAAAATCATTTTAAATAAAGATATTTGCACCAGAATGTTTATTGCAGCCCAATTCACAATTGCTAATTCATGGAAAAAGCCCAAGTGCCCATCGATCCACGAATGGATTAATAAACTGTGGTATATTATGCAGCCTTAAAGAAAGATGGAGACTTTACCTCTTTCATGTTTACATGGATGGAGCTGGAACATATTCTTGTTAGTAAAGTATCTCAAGAATGGAAGAAAAAGTATCCAACCTACTCAGCCCTACTATGAAACTAATTTTTGGCTTTCATATGAAAGCTATAACCCAGTTATAACCTAACAAGATGGGGAATGGGGATAGGGAGGGGAGGAAGAAGGGAGGATGGTGCGGAGGGAGGTTGATAGGTGGGATTACACCTGTGGTGCATCTTACAAGGGTACATGTGAAACTTAGTAAATGTAGAATATAATTGTCCTAGCACATTAACTAAGAAAATGCCAGGAAGGCTATGTTAAGGAGTGTGATGAAAATGTGTCAAACTGCTCATAAAACCAATGTCTGGTGCCCCATGATCGCATTAATGTACACAGCTATAATTTAATATTAATTAAAAAAGTCTCCATTTTTTTAATGGCTAAATAGTATTCCATGGTGTACATATACCACAGTTTGTTAATCCATTCCTGGGTTGGTGGCCATTTAGGCTGTTTCCACATTTTGGCAATTATAAACTGAGCTGCAATAACTAGTCTAGTGCAAGTGTCCTTATGATAAAATGATTTTTTTCTTTCTGGGTAGATGTCCAGTAATGGGATTGCAGGATCAAATGGGAAGTCAAGCTTGAATTCTTTGAGGGTTCTCCATACTTCCTTCCAAAAGGGTTGTACTAGTTTGCAGTCCCAGCAGCCATGTAAGTGTTCCCTTCTCTCCACATCCATGTCAGCTTCTGCAGTGTTGAGATTTTGTGATGTAGGTCGTTCTTGCTGGGGTTAGATGGTATCTCAGGGTGGTTTTGATTTGTATTTCTCTAATAGATAGGGATGATGAACATTTTTTCATATGTTAGCCATTTGTCTGTCTTCTTTAGAGAAGGTTTTATTCATTTTTCTTACACATTTGGTATATGGGATTGTTGGCTTTTTCACATAGATTAATTTGATTTCTCTATAGACCCTAGTTATCAAGCTTTTGTTTGATTCAAAATTTGCATATATCATTTCCCATTGTGTAGGTCGTCTATTTGCTTTCATTGTTGTCTCCTTAGCTGTATAGAAGCTTTTCAGTTTAATGAAGTCCCATTTGTTTATTTTTGTTGTTGCAATTGCCATGGCAGTCTTCTTCATGATGTCTTTCCCCAGGCTGATATCTTCTAGTGTTTTTAACATGCTTTCTTTGAGGATTTTTATTGTTTCATGCCTTAAATTTAAGTTCTTTATCCATCTTGAATCGATTTTTGTGAGTGGGGAAAGGTGTGGGTCCAGTTTCAGTCTTTTACGTGTAGATATCCAGTTCTCCCAACACCATTTATTGAATAGAGAGTCTTTCTCCAAAGGTATGTTCTTGTTTGGTTTATCGAAGATTAGGTGGTTGTAAGATGTCAGTTTCATTTCCTCATTTTCTATTAGATTCCAAATATCTGTGTCTCTGTTTTTGTGCCAGTACCATGCTGTCTTGACGACTATGGCTTTGTAGTACAGCCTAAAATCTGGTATGCTGATGCATTTCTGATTTCCTTTATTCTTTCTGATTGAGGTTACTTGAAATTTTACTTTTCTATTTCTAGTTAATCTGGCCAAAGTTTTATCTATTTTATTTATTAAAAAAAACAAAACTCATTATCTTCATTTTATGAATGATTCTTTTGTTTTCAATTTAATTGATCTCTTATTTAATTTTGGATATTTCTTTTCTTCTTCTGGGATTAGGCCTAGATAGTTCTTCTTTTTCCAATTCCATAAGATGGCTTGCTTTTCAAATGTAAGCATCTAAAGTGATAAATTTTCCTCTCAAAACTGCTTTTGCAGTACCCCACAGGGTTTGGTAGCTTGTGTCTTCATTGTTGTTGTGCTCAAGGAATTTAATAATTTTCTCTTTTATTTTTTCATGCACTCAACTTTCATTCAACAGAAGGTTGTTTAATTTCTATGCCTTTGTGTGGGGTCGAACGTTTTTGTTAGAGTTGAGTTCCACCTTTAGTGCCTTATGGTCTGAGAAGACACAAGGTAAAATTTCAATTCTTTTGATATTGTTGAGGTTTGTATTGTTTCCTAGGATGTGATCAATTTTGGAGAATATTCCATGGGGTGATGAGAAGAATGTATATTCTTTATATTTGGGATGGAGTGTTCTATATGCATCTATCAAGCACAGTTGTTATAGAGTCTCATTTAAATCTCAAACATCTTTTTAAAATTTCTGTTTAGAGGATCTGTCCATCTCTGAGAGAGGGGTGTTGAAGTTCCTGTTATTGTGGTATTATAGGATATCATATTGCTCAAACTAAGTAAGGTCTGTTTCAAGAATCTGGAAGCATTTAAGTTGGGTGCATAAATATTTAGAATTGAAATGTCTTCTTGTTGTATTTTTCCCTTGACCAATGCAAAGTGACCATCTTTGTCTTTTTGACTTTAGTTGCTTTAAATCCATATGTATCTGAAAATAAGATTGCAACCCCTCTTTTCTTCTGAATTTTGTTTGCCTGAAAAATTGTCTTCCAACCCTTAACTTGGAGTTTTAATTTGCCTTTTGAAGATAGGTGTGTTTCCTGAAGACAGCAAATGGATGGCTTGTATTTTTTAATCCAGTCAGCCAATATATGCCTCTTCAATGGGGAATTCAAGTCATTAACATTTACTGAGATAATTGATAATTGTGGTAGTGATCTATTCTTTTTATTTTATGATAGTCTATTGCTTAGGTTTATCTTTTGCATCAGTGTGGAAGTTAGGTTCTGTCCTTTAATTGCTGAATTCTTACTTTGGTGCCGATCCACTGTGATGGTCAGTGTGTAGAACAGGTTGAAGTATTTCCTGTAGAGCTGGTCTTGTTCTGGCGAATTTCCTCAGTGTTTGCATATCAGTAAATGATTTGATTTTTCTGTCAATTTTAAAGCTTAACTTAGCAGGATATAGAATTCTGTGCTGGAAATTGTTTTGTTTAAGTAGATTAAAGGTAGATGACCATGGTCTTCTTGCTTGGAAAGTTTCATTAGAGAGTGCAGTCACCCTGATGGATTTGCCCCTGTAGGTCAACTGGTGCTTACTCCTGGCAGCTTGCAGAATCTTTTCTTTTGTCTTGACTTTGGACAGGTTCATCACAATGTGTCTTGGAGAAGCTCTGTTAGAGTTGAGGCAACCTGGGGTCTGATATCCCTCTGAAAGGAGTGTGTCAGAATCTTTAGTGATATTTGGGAAATTTTCATTTATAATATTCTCTAGTATGGCTTCCATTCCCCTGGGGAATTCTTCTTCCCCTTCTGGGATACCTATAACTCATATGTTTGAAACCTTCATAAAGTCCCATAATTCTGTCTGTGAACATTCTGCTTTCTCTTTCTTCTTTTCTGCCTCTTTAACTATCTGAATTATCTCAAGAGCTTTGTCCTCTACCTCAGAGATTCTTTCTTCTGCATGGTCTAATCTGTTGTTGATACTTTCTATTGAATCTTTAAGTTTCCTATTTGACTGCTTCAGTTCCTTCAGCTCTGCTATATCCTGTCTATATTATTCATATCGTTCATCTCTTATTTGTTTCTGTTTTTGGATTTCTTTTTGGTTATTTTCCACTTTATCAGCAGTTTCCTTCATTGTTTCCATCATTTCCTTCATTGTTTTCATCATCTGTATTCTCAATTCCCTTTCTGTCATTTCTGATATATGGGTAGAATCCTCTGTAATAGCTGCCTCACAGTCCCTTGGGCAGGGGTTGCTCTGGACTTATTCTTCATGTTGCCAGGATTTTTCTGCTGATTATTCCTTATGAGTATTTTGTTTTATCTGTTTCCTTACCCTAATTTTCCTTTCACTTCCTCTTGCTCTTTAAGTTAGTGTGCCTCTGGCCTAGGGTTTTGATGAGTCATTTTGGTACAGGACCAGAAGCAAGAAGGATAAAAAGATTTAAAAAAAAAAAAAAAAAAAAAGAAAGAAAGAAAGAAAAGAGAAAGGAGAGGGGGTGAGTAAAAGATAATATTTATAAAAAGAAGAGAGGCACAGAAAGAGGGAGACAGGAACCATATAGGTGTATAATGGGGTACTTTGACCCAACCTTAAAACCCCCCATCTTTTGAGGGTGCCCAGTTGGGTGTTTCCCTTGATGTCAGCAGCTCTTTGCTAGCCTATTCAGACACTGTAACCCACTTCTACCAAGTAGAGAGAAAAGACAAAAATGCTATAAATCAAACCAAAACAAGCAAACAGAAAACTTTATGGGATAAAATTGGGGGAAAAAAAACAAATAATAGGGGCAGAAACACTAGCAAAAATGAAGTTTTAATTGTTAAAGAAGGCAACAATGTAAAATTATATTTAAACTAGAAAAATGAAGAAAGAAAACAACGAAAAAAAAAATAAAAGAGAAAAACTCTAGAAGGAAAATGTTGAAATTAAAAACAAACAAACAAAAAAACCCCCCAAACAAAAACAAAACCAGTATATATATTTTGTTAAATATTGCCTGGGCAACAGGTGATCTTCTGGGATATGATATGTTATTCACAATGCAGATATAGCTATATGAGTTGGAGGCTTCTGCTAATTTATCAAACCCTACAGGGCAGAGAGCCTAAATCTCTCCTCAGCCCACTTAAAAGACACTTTAAACTGTTAACATTGGCTAAGCATAAGCTTTCCCAGGAAAGCACTTATTACTGGGATAACACCTGAAGTGGCTGCCTGCTTACCCAGTGAGCCAAAACCATCTCATTCTATGCCCCTGAGGGCCAAGGCTGTAACATGTCTCAATCCCCACCTTTAGGCTGCTCAGTCACTAGATTACTTGTGTAAGGTCTCCCACCTGATCCTCGTTCTATGACCCTGAAGGTGGAGCTTGTGGGGCAGTTCTCCCATAATGGCTATCTGAGGCCCACAGCTGAACACTATTAGCTCTGTCAGGCTCAGCAGCGCAATTGGGGGGCCCTAGAAAATGCTTAAACTCCTCTGCACTCTCGCCCAAGTTCTGTCAAGGTAGTTCAACTGAACACGAAGTCCAAAAAAAAAAAAAAACAAACAGCTCACAAGTAAGGCCTTTCCAGTTTGCAAACTCACTGCTGCTGTACTTATAGCTGCCAGCAGGATTAGACCAAACTAACACACATAACCACTTGCCAGTTCTCCACTGCTTTTGTCCTCCTTGTGGCATCCAGAAGTCTCTCGCTTACTCCCTGGGTATCCACAGAAATGTTTCTGGGTAGATCCCACAAACCAGAAATGCCTGGAGTCTTTTCTCCTCAGTCTCACTGCACCCAGTTGCAGGAACTTTCAATAGAGGTACAAGTTGGAAAACTGTGGTATAGAGATGAACATCATGGGCTCTGGGTCAGACTGCCTGGGTTCAAACATCAGTTTCCTGCTGTGACCAGAACATGTAACCTTTTCTCTGTATCATGGTTTTCTTATCTATAAAATGGGAATGATGATGGTGTCTACCTTGTAGGATAAAAAAATTAATAGACTTTATTTTGTGAGTGATTCGAGGTTTCTCAGTATTGACATTGGCCTTGGTGTGGTATATTTGTTACAACCAATGAGCCAATATTGATACATTTTGTTAACTTTGGTCCACAGTTTACATCAGTGTTCATTCTTTGGGTTGTGTATTCTGTGTTTCAACCCATGTGTGCTGGCATGCACCTATCATCACAGTATCATACAGAATAGTTTTACTACTCTAAAAATCCCCTGTGCTTTATCTATTCATCTGTCCCTTGTATATCCCAAATTTATGCCAACCACTGATCTTACCTTCTCTATACTTTTGTCTCTTTCAGAATGCCATATAGTGGGAATCATACAGTGTGCAGCCTTTCAGATTGGCATCTTTCATTTAGCAATGCACATGGCTTTTTGTGGCTTAATAATAGCTCATTTATTTTTATTGCTGAAAAATATTGCATTGCTTGAATAGCCCATTGCTTGGGATGTTTCAAAACAAAGATTTCTGAGTTCTGCACTGATTCTTACATACATGATAAGACCAAAAATTATATTCTTTTATAAAGCTTCTGAGGCTGTTTTGATAATGTACCAGGTTTCTGAAAAATTCAACTACATGATCTATCCATGACTACATAATTTTTCATCCAAGCTGGATCAATTTTGAGACTGAAAGTAGGTATTTTTAATAATTTATCCAGGATAATTGGTGAAAACAAATTGGGTCTATGTCCTGTAAAAATTGAAATATGTGGTCTCCCTATGCATAGGTCTTCTTTAATGCTAAAGTTCTGGGAGTACAGGGATAAATTCAGCACAAATGCCTCTTGATATGCTCTATATGTATTCCTTGATACTCTGATTTTCTAGAAAGAGAAACTGGGTTTATATCAATATTGATGGGAAATATTGAAGAGGAAGAATTAAAAAAAAAATACAACAAGGCAGACTTCATTAGAATTTCAACCAAGGAAGTTCAAAGTTTGTATTTATGTTGAAAGTGATAAATCCTATCATATTTAACTAAAATTAATTTTATATTAAAAAGAAGACCCATCTGTACTTGTTTGGATTTTCTAAAGCAACATTTTAGTGAAAATATAGCCTACCATTTTTACAAAACTCCTTTGCTTGATCTGAAAAAAATCAAAGCATCTGACAGAGGACCCCATTGGTTTCTGCGGCATCCATGGTGGTGCAGCTGTGGAAAGCCATCTTCAAGTCTGGACATCTACATAATTTTTGAAGGCTGGCAAAGGTACAAATGGGCCAACCCTTGCTTGTTGAAGACTTAGGGTATTCTAATCAGTGTGATAATTGTTTTATATACCACAATCAAATAAAATAGATGTTCGCAGCCATTTTACAGATAAGTAAGTAAAGACTTGGAGACATTAAATAACCCACCTGCTGTTTGTGCCAATCCTCTACATCAGCCTGCCTCTCCAGCTGCAGAAAAGGATCCATTTTATTGTAGTGTGGGTCTCACCTGAGCTGAGATCACAGTAGAGAATTTACATGTGGCTGGTGAATTTATTGGTGGAAGGCAGAAGACAAATGTTTTCAAGGTTTTGCATTAGAAGCCAGGAATCTTCAAAAAGTAGACTTGTGTGAATGTACCAAGACAGAAACAAAGGATAGTGTTGAAGGTACTGTGGCATCAATTTCTCCACCTGGTCTGTGTTTTATGGAGAGATGAGCTAAAGAAGGAAATAAATGAGCTGTTTTCATGAGGAACTTTCTGTTGTTGTATGAACATAGTGTGACAAGGTCAAGTCTAGAAAAGTAAATAGGAGCTAGTTTGTGAAGGGCTTTGGAGCCAAGAAAAAGGAGTAAAACTGTATCCTCAGGCCAATAGGAATTGATTAAAAGAATTGAAGCAGGAGAATAGAATAGTCATGTTAGTGCTTTTTGAAGATCACTGTATCTGCAGTGTGGAGAGTTGCAAAAATCAGTAAGAATGGTGAAAGGGTTGCTATCACAGTTGGGAGAAGTGATTTGTGTAGTCTGGACTGGAAGTGATGTGGAGGTGGGGAAAAGTGAATAAATTGGAAAGATAGCAAATAGGTAAAGTTTGTAAACCCATGAATTGATTGGTTGTGGGGTAATTAAGAGAGTGGAATCAAGGATGCCTCCGATATCTTTAGCTTACACAACTGGATGGTTGGATAGGCATTTATTTCACAGTGGCAGGTTTATGAGTTCAGTTTCAGACCTAAAATATGTAGAATGAGAACACAGAGCCTAGGACCAAGCTTGGGGGAAGACAGGTGGAGGAAGGTGGTCTTTGTAGATGATCAGGAACCAGGGCTCATGGGGGTAGGAGGCAAACCAAGGAAGATGGTTGTCATGGGACAGCTCAGGGAAAGTCAACGCAAATGGATTTAGTACTAATAGTGGGTCAAGCAAGATGAAAACTGGAACTGCTTACTGGATGTAATACAATTTTTACTTTACATATTCATAAAGTTTGGGTAGCACAGTTTGCACTTGGGAATCCTGCTTTGGCAAGGTGTGCCACTTTTAAATCTAACCACTAATAGGAAATTCTGGGTTGCGGGGGAGAGAGTGTAATAAGGAGCCAGTTCTAAAGCCCTGAGATGCTTAGGGAAACAGGAAGCATTATCTAAAAGTAGACAATGAGTTAGGGATTGGTGGCTTGTGTTCTATAAATGCTTATTGGTTAACTGTGTGACTGCAGTGAAGTTTTCACTGTTTCATATGGGTCCTATTGTGAACATGAAGATGCATTGTTAGTTCTATTTTCAGGGTGTGTGTTCAGTTGAACTGTCTGCCATGGCAGAGCCCCACTCCCATAAGGCCATGATGACAATTACACCACAAAAAATACTCCCACCACCCCCTCTTGTTTCTGGAAATGGCTGATCATGGAAAACTCTTCACCCCTAACCCTGAACAATCCCTCCTCTGCAATTTCCCCTAGCCAATCACTTGTTCCTTTGCAAATCAAAGTCTGCCAAATGTACCCAAAGGTCAGAGTCTCCCCTCCTTCCCCAACATCCCACCTTCATACAACTCTTGCCAACCAGATACTCTCCTGAGCATTTCCTCTTTTTGCTCTCTAAAACTTATTGTCCTCTCATACAACTTTGAACCTCTGTTGAGAGGAGAGTAAGGGCAGAATTGTTCCCTTGCTTCCAGTTATGACTAAACAGCCTCTGTTAATTTTATCTCTAGGTTTTGTCTGATGCAGATGTGAAAAAAATTAAACTTATTCTTCTGCAACTCAACCTAAATGTTACTTCAAGCCTTCGTTTCAACTGATGCACAATAGCAAATTCTGGGTCAACAAAGTAATTTGAGCTTCAAACTCAATCAAGGATTTTCCTCTCTGTTCCCCTCACAAGCTTGTTCTGGCAATATCCATCCATCACTGTATTCTGAGGTTTCTGCATTGAGTGTTAGCATGGCAAGAGTGTGAGTAGGGCAGGCCATTTTATTTCCATGCAGGGGTGGGAATACAGTGGGGAAGGAAGGGCTGGCAGGTAGAAGTTAGGGACCTCTCACTGCAGGGTCAGGTGTGGGGAGGAAGTGAGGGCAGTGGGCCTAAGGGGCCTAAGGGGAACTCACATTTTCTCTTTCTGGATCTAACAGCTAATTAAATAAGTATGTTCAGCTTCTGAAATTCATTAAACTACACACTAGATATACTTCGCTGAATGTATATATTTCAATAATAAACATTAAAATAGTGGGCAGGTACCTGTAGACCTAGCTACTCGAGAGGCTAAGTTAGGAAGACAGTTTAAACCCTGGAGTTTGAGGTTGCTAGGCTGATGCCACAGCACTCTAGCCTAGGTGACAGAGAAAGACTCCGTCTAAACAAATAAATAAATGAGGTAAAAAAAGAAATTCTTATTCATAGGGCCAGAGAATTTCTCCCAAAAGAATATCTCAGTAGAATTTGTTGCTGTCCAGTAGGTAAACGAATTAAATTATTTTATTTTTTTAACTCCTCCATTTTGAGAATAAGCCTGAGGTTATTTTATTCATAAATTTTATACATGTATTTATACAGAGTGGACATTAAGTTCATGTGCAATTTACTAGTTTAAATTGCACACAAATTTTATGTCCACCTTGTATATATAAATATATTTAAATTTTATAGCTATATTTTGTCTTAGTTGTGTGAAAACAGTTGACTGCCCTTTGAATTAGTTGAAACTTCTTTGGGCAAGCATCTATCATACAACACTGTTTCATGTAGATATGTTCTAGGTGAGAACTTTAGCCTTGGCTGCAGATATGCCTGTTGTGAGTGGATATTAAAACTCTCGAGGTACTTTGTCAAAGAATATTTTGCTCTAGTGGTTTGGACCAAAATCTCTGCCCTTGGATAGTGGTGAGTTTGGCATGGGCTCCTGGTGTGATTGAGGTGATGTGCTTTCTTGGGGGCCACAGGAATACCAAATCACTGGTACTTCTTGCCCTCTGCACTGTCCTTTTAAGGTTTTTGGAAACTGATTTAAGGTGAAATGGGCCTATAAAAAGATGATCAAAGATTTTATTTTTCTCAGAAAAAAAAAAAGAATGGAGACAAAATTAATAGGAAAGAATTAACCAGGCCTGAAAACATTTAAGATAATTTTGCACAGAGTTGGTTGAATTTCTACTTTTCATAAAGTAAACTGAAGTAGATTGCATAACACCTGTGGTTTTGGAAAGTTTTCATGTTTCTTAAGAGAAGTGCATATTAAATAAAATTAATACCACCAGCCTGCTCAGACCAAGAAAAAAAAAAAATCAAATTATTTAAGTGAGAACAAATATGAGAGTCTGCAGACAAAACAACCAGCTGACCAATTCACTCTTCACTCAGCTTTCGGTCATGTTATCATGATTGAGCCATAAAATCACATCACTTAACATATACTCTTCAAAATGCTCTGAATTAAATGCAGATGTACATTTTGCATTTTAAATTATGCTTTTCCTTTCAAGTTCATTGCTTATGCCAAACAAAACACTCCTAGAAATCCAAATCTTCTACCAAGTAGTCTGTATTCTTTAAAATTCTCCTACCTCTGTGATCACACATCTTAATTATGACAGAAAAAATGTATTTGGAGAAGGTCCTGTGTGCTTAGTGGTATTCTAATTACTTAGTACTGCTAATCATTAATGACCTGTACTAGAAATACTTTTCAAAGTGGTACCCACCTTCTTGAATCTTTGCTGTAACAATTATATGGTTCTCTTGGGAGGTAGGGTGGGTCTGGGATATGCACTAGATTAGAACCCGTGGGATAAGACAACACTTCTGAATGCCTGGCACAAATTCACCCAGAAATGTAGTGGTAATGTCTCTGGGAGCCCATAAAAGGGGGTAAAGTTATACCAACCAATTTTAGGAGACTGTTGGGGGAGAGAAATTGTTAAGAGAAAGTATAATGACAACAATGTGTATGAAATCAACCCCCTGAGGCATAGGCCTTTTTAACTGCATCTACAAATCAGGTAAATAACTGGTTCCCCAGCTAAATAACCAAGAAAAGCAACTGTCCACTTGAATTAAGGCTATCAAAAGTAATACATGCATTAAACAAACATACCAATCAGGTAGGTGAAATTTGCTTTCCTGTGTTTGAAAAGGTTAGCAGGAAATGTTAAGTATATAATTGAATACATTATAGCACAAATGAGGTATATAATGTTATTATAATTGATTACAAAGTATCTATAGGTAGAAACATGTAAGGCTGCTCACAAATAGCTTTTCAATCTGCCTCAGAGAACACTATGATAATTTATTAAGAGAAAAATCTCTGGTCATTATTTGTAATGTCTTTTAAATATTTTTCTTAAGCATTTTTCAGCTTTATGTCTGTTAAAGAAAATGCAGCTGATGACAATATATCTGAGAGAAAACTTGTATAAAGCTTGTCTCTAGGGAGCAGTGAACAACTCCATCCAGGTCTGGAGCCTGGAGGCATTGGAACTGTGACCCAGTTATGAGAAAAGCCTGCAAGCATGGAATTTCAAACCTGTGTAAATGTTTTCTTCCCAATAGATCTTCCTTTAAATAAACAAAGCAGAATCTGAAAAGAGCTGTATACAAATATTTCTTCTTTAACCCTGGGTTTAAAAGAAGCTAAATCTATATTCCTTTTTTGTGTGTATATCCAGAGGGTGCCCCCAAAATGTATATGTATTTTAAGAAGGGGAAAAAACTGTATTAAAATTGTAATGCTCAAGTTCCATTTGACTTCTGCCATTGCAAGAGGTGCTCAAACATGACTGGTATTCATCTTTTGTTATTGGTATATATAGAGTATTACAATTTCAATATAGTTTTTTTCTTTCTTAAAATGTGTATACGTATTTTTGGCACCCTCTCTATATATAGCATTTTCTTTATCAAGTCATCTGTTGATGGACACTTAGGTTGATTTAGTATCTTGGCCCAATACAAAGAAATGATAAATGCTTGAGATGATGGATATGCTAATTACCCTGATTTGATCATTGCATATTGTATATGTGAATATCATGCTGTATTCCATAAATTTATACAATTATTATGGGTCAATTACCATGTAAAAATTAAAAAAAATTGTTTTTTGTCTCAGGACAGGAATAATATCCTGATCCACTTCATGATTGCCAAATATATTTTTCTTTAGAAATAGAAAAACTAGGCTCAGCACCTGTGGCTCAAGTGGCTAAGATGCAGCCACATACACCAGAGCTGGCAGGTTTGAATTCAGCCTGGGCCTGCCAAACAACAATGACAGATGCAACCAAAAAAAGCTGGGCATTGTGGCGGGTGCTTGTGGTCCCAGCTACTCGGGAGGCTGAGGCAAGAGAATCGCTTAAGCCCAGGAGTTGTAGGTTGTTGTGAGCTGTAATGCCATGGAACTCTACCTAGGCTGATGGCTTGAGGCTCTGTCTCAAAAAAAAAAAAAAAAAAAAGAAAAGAAAAGAAAAAAAGAAAACTGCAAATATCAGAGAAGAGACTTCCTTAACAATGGACATGTTTGCTGCCTCGGGTGCCCAAATGGATTTTTGCCTCATGCTAATAGCAACTATTTCTGGATCAGGTTAGCTCAATCCATCACAAAGGATACTGGTTGGGTCCAAATGGGTGTTTGGAGGCCTAGATGACAACCTTTCTTGTTTCTCAGGAGAGAGAAGAATCAACCAAGAAATACGTGTACGAAATGGTGGGTACTGGTGAAATCTAGCAAAAACATAGGAAACGGTATCATTCTGCAGTTTTTTTTTTTATGTGCAAATCTCTTTTAAAAATTATCTTTAATTTTTTTTTGTTTCTGTGCTATTTTAAAAGATGTTCAAAATTTTTAATTTCTGATTATTTTTTACTGGTATATAGAAATGCAATTGTTTTCTATACACTGGTTTTGCATCCTAAAATCTTGGTAAATTCATTTAATAGTTTGATAGTTTTGGTAACTTTTGTAGGATTTTCTTCACAGATAATCCATCATGTTATCTATAAACAAATGCTTACTACTTTCTTTCCCTCCTGGATGCTATTTATGTTTGTATGTATTTATGTATTTTTGCTTATAGCAATGGCTAGTGCCTTCACTACAATGCTGAATAGACGTGTTTTAATGGTGGCTATTCTTGTTCTGGATCCTGACTAGGATGTCAACTAGATTTTTCGTATAAATTCTTTATCAGGTTGAAGAATTTCCCTTCTATTTACAGTTTCCTGAGAGTTTTTTAATTTTAATTTTTATATATTTTTTATTTGGAGTCTCATTCTGTTGCCTAGGCTAGAGTGCCATAGCATCAGTGTAGCTCACAGCAACCTCACACTCCTGAGTTCAAGTGATCCTCCTGCCTCAGCCTCCACAGTAGCTGGGACTAGAGGCATCAGCCATAATGCTTGGCTAGTTTTTCTACATTCAGTAGAGACAGGGTCTTTCTCTTGCTCAGGCTTGTCTTGAAGTCCTGAGCTCAAGGGATCCTCAGCCTCAGCCTCCCAGAGTGCTAGGATTATATGCAAAGCCACTGTGCCAAGCCTATTTTTGTTTTCTTAAAATCAGGTATGGATATTGGATTTTGTTAAATGCTTTTTTATGCTCTATTGAGATGATTATATGGTTTTCCCTTTTAGTTGGCAAATAAAGCAAATTATATTGATTGTGTTTTGAACGTTAAACCAACCTTGTATTCCTGGAATAAACTCCACTTGGTAATGACATATTATCTTTTTTATATATTTCTTAAGAGTTTTTACATCTATATTTTTCAGGAATATTGGACTCTAGCTTTCTTTTCCTGTAAAGTCTTTGGTTTTGAAATCAAGAGTATAAATTTGGCCTCATAGAATGAATTGGAAAGTTTCCTCCTCTTTGATTTTTTGAAAGAGTTTATGTAGAATTGATATTATTTCTTCCTTTTCTGTTTGATAGTAAATTACAAGGATTTTGTCTAATTTATCTAGATTGTCTAAATTTTTGGCCTAACATTATTCATAATATTCCCTACTTCCCTCTTAACATTTGTAGAATTCATAATGATTTTCTTTGTCTTATTTCAATATGGGTAATTTGTGTTTTCTTTTCTTAAATTATAATCTGCCTGTCTAGAGGTGTATTGATGTCAAATAGTAAGTTTTTTGTTTCATAAATTTTTCCTCTGTTACTTTTGTTTGTTTTATCTTGATCTTTTCTATTTTCTTCTTTCTATTTACTTTGGGTTTAATTTTTCCTGCTAGTTTCTTTCTTTTTTTTTTTTTAATGTATTTTATTTATTTATTTATTTATGTATTTATTTATTGTTAAATCATAGCTATGTACATTAGTGCAATCAAGGGGTACAATGTGCTGGTTTCATATACAATGTAAAATTATCTGATCAAACTGTTCAATGTAGACTTCATGGCATTTTCTTAGTTATTGTATGTAGACATTTGTATTCTGCATTTAGTAAGTTTTGCCTGTACCCATTCTAAGATGCACTGTAGGTGTGGCCCCACCTATTACCTTCCCTCCACCCTAACCTTCCCCCTCCCTTCCCCTCCCCTGGCTATTCTCCCATATTCTTTTGCTATAGTTGGGTTATAGCCTTCATGTGAAAGCTATAAATTAGCTTCATAGTAGGGCCGAGTACATTGGATACTTTTTCTTCCATTCCTGAGATACTTTACTAAGGAGAATATGTTCTAGCTCCATCGATGTAAACACGAAAGAGGTAAAGTCTCCATCTTTCTTTAAGGCTGCATAATATTCCATGGCATACATGTACCACAGTTTGCTAGTATATTCATGGGTCGATGGGTACTTGGGCTTCTTCCATGACTTAGCGATTAAGAATTGGGCAGCGATAAGCATTCTGGTATAGATGTCTTTGTCATATTGTGTTTTTTGGTCTTCTGGGTATATACCTAGTAGAGGAATTATAGGATCAAATGGCAGGTCTATTTTTAGATCTCTAAGTATTCTCCACACATCCTTCCAAAGGGACGTATTAGTGTGCATTCCCACCAGCAGTGTAGAAGTGTGCCCTTTTCTCCATATCCACGCCTACATCTCTGGTTTTGGGACTTTG
>CAUYPK010044993.1:0-10892 GCA_963574355.1 Loris lydekkerianus
TACTTTTTCTTCCATTCTTGAGATACTTTACTAAGAAGAATATGTTCCAGCTCCATCCATGTAAACATGAAAGAGGTAAAGTCTCCATCTTTCTTTAAGGCTGCATAATATTCCATAGTGTACATATACCACAATTTATTAATCCATTCATGGATCGATAGGCACTTGCTTTTTCCGTGACTTAGCAATTATGACTTGGACTGCAGTAAACATTCTGGTACAAATATCTTTGTTATGATGTGATTTTTGGTCTTCTGGGTATATACCTAGTAGAGGAATTATAGGATTGAATGGTAGATCTATTTTTAGATCTCTAAGTGTTCTCCAAACATCTTTCCAAAAGAAATGTATTAATTTGCATTCCCACTAGCAGTGTAGAAGTGTTTCCTTTTCTCCGCATCCACGCCAACATCTCTGGTCTTGGGATTTTGTGATATGGGCTAATCTTACTGGATTTAGATAATATCTCAAAGTAGTTTTGATTTGCATTTCTCTGATGATTAAGGATGATGAGCATTTTTTCATATGTCTGTAGGCCATGCACCTGTCTTCTTCAGAGAAGTTTCTCTTCAAGTCCCTTGCCTAGCTTGAGATGGGATGACTTGTTCTTTTCTTGCTAATACACTTGAGTTCTCTGTGGATTCTGGTTACTAAACCTTTGTCAGAGAAATAATCTACAGATATCCTCTCCGTTCTGAGGGCTGTCTGCTTGCTTTACTCACTGTGTTCTTGGCTGTGCAGAAAATTTTTAGTTTGATCAGGTTCCAGTAATGTATTTTTTGTGTTGCTTCAATTGCCCAGGGGGTCCTCCTCATAAAATATTCTCCCAGGCCATTTCTTCAAGTGTTTTCCCTGGACTTTCTTCTAATATTTTTATAGTTTAATGTCTTAAGTTTAAATCTTTAATCCAGTGAGAGTCTATCTTAGTTAATGGTGAAAGGTGTGGGTCCAGTTTCAGTCTTCTATAGGTCGCCAGCCAGTTCACCCAGCACCATTTAACTTTTCAGGTTTATGCATACTTACACATACATAATACTTATAATGGGAACATAATGGTACTTTTTACTTAATTTCACAAATGACAATGAACCCTGAACATCTCTTCATGTAAATAAATACAATTCTATCTTTAAAATTATCTTACAAGGGTACATGTGAAACTTAGCAAATGTAGAATATAATTGTTTAACACAATAACTAAGAAAATGCCAGGAAGGCTATGTTAACTAGTGTGATGAAAATGTGTCAAACTGTTTATAAAACTGATGTATGGTGCCCCATGATCGCATTAATGTATACAGCTATGATTTAATATTAATAAATAAAATAAAATAAAATTAATATATCTTTTTTGAGTATAAAATTAATACATGCACATTTAAAAATTATAGGTGCTATGAAAAATAGAATTATTTCCCAGAAAACTTCTACTGAGACTGGCTTAATAATTTTGTAGATATTTTTCTCAATTTGCCCAAATAATAACTCTACACCCAGAGAAACCCTTAGCAAAGTCCATTATCAGGCCAACATGATCTTGTATGGCCTATTTTTAAAGTAAACAATATATTAAAGACATTTTTCTCTTATATATATGTTTAGATCAACATCAAGAAATCTTAAAGCATATTCAAAGAATTTATCCCATAAGAATTAATGGACTTCTTTTGGGGAAAAAATAATGCAGGTTTAACAAAATGATATTTGACTGCTGGGCTTCTCAGATCCTTTAATAAGCTAATATGTATTTAATAGCTATGAGCAGAAAATTTCATCTAAATTTTTCCAGTCTTATTTGATAATAGAATTCCAATACTTCAAAAAGCTTTTCAACAAGTACTAATGTTTGAAAAATATGTTCAGAACTGTTGCTATACATTATCATTGTTCTGGCTACATGAAGGAAAAATGTTAGAAATTACTGTAATTTATTCACTTCTTTCTCCATAGATTGATGTAAATTTCCAACCTTGCTGTTATAAAAATGTTACAGTAAAGTAATTTGCATAAAACCTTTACTTCTTTAAGATAAATCACCAGTCATGATAATTGGCCATCGTGATCTCCACAGATTGCATTCATGGCTTCCCTGGCAACGCACTTCAGCAATCAGAACAGCGGGATCATCTTCAGCAGTGTTGAAACCAACATTGGAAACTTCTTCGATGTCATGACTGGTAGATTCGGGGCCCCAGTATCAGGTGAGGTGTAAAAAGAAATGAATGACTGAATGAATGAATTTAGTGATCAAGAAAAAGAAGGAAAGAAGAAAGAGAGGGAGAGAGGAAGGCAAGGAGGAAGTCTGAGGGAGGAGGGAATAAACAAAGGAAGACCCCGAGGGGTGGTAAACATTCTTCCTGTTTCAGGTTAAAACAAGCGGCTCATATAGGTTTCCACTGGATTTCAAAGTCAATGAATTATTAATAGAATCTGAAAAGACAAAAATACCTTTAAAACTATGGCCATAGTTATTAAGACTTTTAACTCAGTTTTGAACCGAACCAAATAATCCCTAAAAGGGCATAGTATTCTCAGATTTTAACAGTCCTTAGATTAGAACATATTTCTCACAGTTTAAATATCACAACTGGGTCCTCCCGTTGTCACCACCCTAAGGAGTGCCTGAACCTATTTTCTTAAATTGGCCATGTTATATTTGTCACAAATACTTCTAATTAGAGTGCTTGGATTTATTCCCCACCTCCTCCAACTGCCCCAGCTCAAGATAGAAATGAACTGACATATGAAGTGGTTGAAGCAATCTTTATCACATTTCAACCAGCTTCAAACTTTCTCATGTGATTTTCTGCTCTGAAGGTTTATTATTATCATTTTCCTATAATTGTTTTATATTTATATTATAATTTTCCTATAATCTGTGCCACAGATTATATTAGTGCCTACCTATACCTGGTCAATGGTTTCATGAAATTCAGGGGCTCCATAATCAAAGACTAAGGATTTAGTTTAGTGTTTTAAAATTCTCTTGGGTTGGGCATCATTCTGATGATAATCACCATCATTTGACTCTCATGGTTTTCTGTTTTAACTTCATCGAAGAGATTGCAAAAAGACCATTTTATGTGCGTATGTATGTGTGTGTATGTATTTACTTGACTTTGTGGGTGATGAAACAGAGAAGGCTGGTTTTTGCAATTACAGCAACATAAAGATCTGAAAACTGGCAAAGGTGTTGCTTCTGGTTTCAGTACCTTCTCCACAAAGGAAAGCCGTGTGCAGATAGAATCCATGTTCACTTCTGTATCTCCAACTTTAGACATTTCATTTGTTCACCTTCTAGTTTCTTAGTCTGCTCTTTCTAAAATGTTTCTGCAATCTACTTTTTACAGTATTCATCTTTTTTTTCTAGGAAAATGAATATATTTTCCTGTCATTTTGATTCCATATTTATCTTCTTGAGGCAATGAAAGTTATCTTGTGTGTGTCAAAATTTTGTAAAATGCGAAAAACTAAACACATATCAACCGCTTTCTTTGAGTTCTTTAACTTTTATCTGACTTTATTTTTGGTCTTTGGGCCAATCTCTAGGCATATGAATGAACAAGGTAAGTTTTTACACCATTTCCTTTGATCCTAACACATTGAATATGCATTCTCCTGGCACCAGACAAACCATAATCATACTTCTATGATTGCACCTTTGGAAAATAAATACAAGTAGAACTGTCCAGTGCTTTCTTTGTTTTTTAAGATGTTTCTGGGTTTTTCTCTTGAAAGTCTGTTAGTTTGAAAATCAATTAACAGCTGGATCGATGACCTATGTTCACGCACCTTTCCAAATATTTTTCTTTTAGCATGTCTGTCTGCCATTGGATTCTTAATCACTTAAAGTGTCTTCTGCACTGTCATTTAGAGAATACCAGATCATATTAACTACTTTCAGTTAGGAACTGTAGACTCTTCTAAGAAATCTCAAATATCTTAAAATATGTTGTTTTATTTTCAAATAAGGAGGATACAGACTTTTAGTGGCAAGGTCCTGTTGCTGAATCTGAGGTGGATCTTTCTGTTTTTATAATGAATAATATGAGTAAGTACTAGGGCTATTTCTTTAGAACTACTAGGCATCTGTGCTTCATTATTTACTGATCTTTGGCTAACTCCTTTGGTGAGTATAGTCTCATCTGTTGTAATGTCAGACTCTCCTCATTTTGGTCAGGCCATGAAGTAGCACGTGCTCATCCACAAGGCTCTGTACCTTGCTAATGAGTCCTGTGGTGAGCCCTGTGCTGACCAGAGTTAACCTTTGCCTAGAAGTAGTGTGGACTTTTCTCTGAGCATTTCGTCAAGAGACAAGGCAGGGAAATACAGCTAAAGTAAGGTACACAGACTTCATGCCTTAAGAAATTTTTACTCTTATTAGGGATATACAGTGTACACATTAAGAAAGTCCCCCCCAATTTTAAAGCACTTTGAAAGCGAGCAGCTAAAGGGACACTCATGCAAATAAAGGTCAAGAAGAAACCACATACTATGTAGGATATCAACAAAAGAGAGATAACGTCATTTGGCCTATCTCTGTGCAATCTTTAGGTCCTCCATGTAAAAGATGTTGATATAAATGTGGATGAAACCCTGCCTTTTTCAGGTGTGTATTTCTTCACCTTCAGCATGATGAAGCACGAGGATGTTGAAGAAGTGTACGTGTACCTTATGCACAATGGCAACACAGTCTTCAGCATGTACAGGTGGGTGGCCTCCTCTGTCACAGGTCTCACCAAAGCTGTTATCGATTTATCAAAGAATACCAATGACAGGAAGTGTGTAGGAATCAACAGAGCCAGGCATAGCCCCTATCCTCAATGAAAGCCCTCATGTACAATATATGGCTACTTGCCAATCTTTACTATTTGGGAAGTACCGCATATACTCGAGTATAAGCCGAGTTTTTTTGGCACAAAATTTGTGCCGAGTTCGGGTTTTTCGGCACAAATTTTATGCTGGAAAAAACTCGACTTATACTCGAGCATATAGGTAATAAATCTGATGAGCTTGAGTATTAACAGGGTGATAAGAGGCCTTGAGTTGATAACTAGCAGAGTTCCCCATAGCCAATCACTTGGATTCTTTTCTCATTATTTTTTTCCCCTCTCTCTGCTATTTTTTCTGCTTTCTGACTCTCCCGTGCCCTTTTCCCAAGGCTTAGGCTTGGTTGTGTTGATGGCATCTGTTCTGGGCTGGCAGGTTGAAAGAACTGGGAGTCTGTCCCTTGCTTCAGGCTATGCTGCTACTCTGATCTATCAAGCTAGCCCCAGGACTCCTTGGGGAACAAATGTTTTAAAGTATTTCACTTTCCTCTGGTATTATCTTAGGATGTGGGAGAAAGGCAGAAAGCCGAGCACTTTATGGCTGTTGGCTGTTACCTTTTCCCTGTTTTCCCGTTATTTTTGACAATGGTGACAATTGTTATGTTTTCTTCTGGACCCTGGCTTGAATGATAAGGTATTAAAAAAAAAAAAAAGAAAAGAAAAGAAAAAGAAAAGAAAAGAAAAGTTACCGTAGGTGAAGTTGCTGCATCTGAGAGATCCAGCATATTGCAGCCCAAACGCACTAGAAGTAGATTTACTCGACTAGTCCAGAGTGCAAGTTCTGGGCTGGGGAAGGGTAAGGGATGTTGGGAAGGGCAAAGAAGGGGACTGCACAGAGGTAGTAAGAGAGTTTCTTCCCCCTGGTTTTTAAGGAACTTAGGCTGATGAAAGTAGCTCTACATGTATAAAATTGGCTTCTAAGTTTTCTCTGATCATTGTCGTTGCCAGAGTCAAAAAGAGGAAAGAACAATAGTGTGTGAGAATTTTTTTGCATTGGGCATTCTGTTCAGAGAACATAGTTCCCCTACCCCTGACCAACCAATGCGATGGTGTCAAGGAAATGTAATGTGTTCCTATGAGAGAGGAAAGGGGATTTGGGTGAACAGCCATTCATCTCTGCCCCTCTGGCCTCTAAATATCTGTTGAACTCTTCTTTCTACATTCAGACTACAAGTCTCCTCACGTCAGTCTCCCTGGGAAATAGCGGAAACCACAACTAACACACCCAGCTCAAAGCCCAGAATCAGGCAATGAATAGTCCTTTTTATCAAATTGATCCCTTGGCTATTTTTTTCCCTGGTCCCTGACTCTGTCCTGTGGGAAGGTCTTCTTTGGCTATTCTTTCCGTGGCCACATCTAAAAAGTAAGCAGGCCCTCCTTGGGCTTCTTTCATAGACCATTTCCTCCCTGTGCACATCTGAGGGCTAAGTCATACATCCCAAGCCTTTCTTAGACCAGTTTTGGGCCTTTCATAATTCTATGTATCACTTCCTCAGAGAGTTAGCAGAAATTTGCTCTTTTTGCTATCAGTCAGTTATATGTATTACTAAACCACACAAAACCCAATGTACTTTTCTTGACAGTTTTTCAGCCTCTTAGTTACTTCTTTGATACCTTATCTTTATGCCTTTCTCTCAGTTCAATGGTGGTTATCATAAGACCTTCTAAAACAATAGTTTTGGGTAGAAAGGCAACATTGTTAATTCATTAGAATGCGCCACCTCTGTGTGTATTTTACTTAATGACAAGTCTTTATGGGGAAATACCATCTTTACCTCTGCTCTTCCAGGTATGAAAATGCTTGGCTTTCCAACTCTGTGATGTCCCAAGTACCTAGACTCTGCTTCAAACATGTCAGTTCCAGTCTAAGCTCATATTTTGTAGAAACATCTTTTTAAAAGCAGCAAAGAGTATTTTGGCTTTTCCAATCATTCCCTGACTTAGTGCAAAGATAAGAGATCTATCTTCCAAGTCACCATGTTTTCTCAAATGTTTTGCCACAGCATAACATGGGTCGTCTGCTTTCTGGCCTACGGTGTTAGCTTCCTCATTGCTCCCTGTCGGACCATTAGCCAATGCAACGTATTTTCATCTGAGTTATGGCAGCACCCTCCTTTAGTACCAGATTCTAGATCAGGAAGCTAAGCTGCTGTGACAAAGATCCAGTGTAATGGCTCAAATATAATACAATCTTATTCTCATCAAACAGCTCAGGGTGGATGTTTCCAGTTGGGGCAGAGAAGGGAGTATTCTTTTCTATACAGTCTTCAAGAGCCTAGACTTCAACATATAGCTTCCAAGGTCATTCTGGTCATTGTCATTAACATTCCAGACAGTCATAAGAAAGAAGGAAAAAGGAGGGGTATTTGTGAGTGTTATTGGTCAGCCCTAGAAGTGGCACATGTCTTTTCTGTTCATATACCATTTAAATAACTTAATTGCAGGATTATACTTAAATGCATGAGAAAAGAAGAGCACAGATTTGATGACAAACCAACTGGCCACTACAAAGACTAAAGCGTTTGTACCTCTTTTCTTCTCCAGTTATGAAACAAAGGGGAAGTCAGATACATCCAGCAACCATGCTGTACTGAAGCTAGCCAAAGGAGATGAAGTTTGGCTGAGAATGGGCAATGGCGCTCTCCATGGGGACCACCAGCGCTTCTCCACATTTGCAGGCTTCCTGCTCTTTGAAACTAAGTAAATGTAGGAGTAGAATAGCTCCACTTTGGGGAAGACTTGTAGCTGAGCTGGTATAGTTATGATCTGAGAAACATTAATTAAAAGTGAGGGGTTTACATGCTTATTTAAAACAAGTATTAGTTACATTGATAACCATGCTACAGGTATATCAATAATGTTGGACGACTCAGGGGCTCCGAAGAATAAACCACAGAACAGTCTTCCCAGATAACCTTGACTAATATACTCAGTATCTTTATCACTCTTCCCTAGACATCTGAAAGAGAATTCTCCTGTGACACAGTTTGGAGATAATTGTTCCCATCAGAGAAGTCATTTGCAAAGAGTTTTGGCTGATTTGTTTTTAATCTAATATCAGCTTTCAGGACCCCCTGGAATTTTAAGTTCTTGATTCTTTATAACACTTTGGAGAAGGGGGTGTAGTGATCATGAGGGACTGGGATGAGAACAGGTGCACTTTCCTGGACCTAGGCACCAGAAACATTTGTAAAGCTTAAACTGGGAAATAACTTTGATCCAGTGGGTCAATATTCATAAATAAAACAGATTTTTTTTTTTTTAGTAATTCTAGATAGCTCTTAGTGAAAATATTTACAATGCTCACAAATAATTGGCTCCTCTGTTTTTAAATAAAGAAACTTCTGTAATTAAATCTTGACTTTCAGTGGCTTGCAGTTCAGAAATAGGATTTTCTCATGATCCAGAATTGGATTTATTAGATCTGGCTTATATGATTGACTTTTTGCCATTGTGTTTTTTTGAATAACAATCAATCTTTGTTCACTCTGGCTTGTGGAACCAGCTGAGGTGAGCTGAGATTCATATAAAACCGACACAGGCGTAGTCACTTTCTTTTCTTTACATTTGGAATTACCCCATTATGTTTCTACTTTACATACACTATTTCACATTGAAGGGGCTATAAACTAAATTATATAAATTCAAACTAACAAAATGCAAAACATAAAGATATTTAATTGAAGAAACATACAAGAAAATGTCTTAAACTTTTATTCAATAAAGAATGATATGACTTCTCTGATAAACTTATTTGTTCAATATTCACGGAGATGCCACTTGGGTCTCTACCCCAAAATCTATTCTCAAAGGATTAAATTTGCCACCAAAAGGATATTCTTAAAAAAAAGGGGGGGGGGTATACATAAGTTCTGAAGCTAATCTCCAAAGATGATACCCCTGCCTTGGTTTATTTTAGGCAAAGAAAGCATCATTGGACTATGTGTTTACCCTGATGTTGAATCACATTTAAAATGTACTAGATAATTTCAGTTTGGCACTTTAAAAATATAATTAAAAAAGCACTAGAGAGATGCCTAAGAAATATTATATTATGAATTCCCTTGAACTAGTGAGCCCTTAATTTATTTTCTATTACAATTTGAATTTCCACATACACTTTCAAACTATGGGTTTACTTGTATTGATTACCTCTAAAGCTAGAGGCAGAGACAACAAATTAGGACTTCCCTATTAGCTAATTCCATGCCTCCATATTTGACCCTCCAATATTTTTAAACTCTTCTTAAATCCACATATGATACTGTTTTAAAGTGAATAGATATTACATTAGTGCTTGACTTAATGATTAGCGACCTATTTGTGCTTGATTTAATGATTAGCGACATTTGTGCTTGACCTAAATGATTTTGCATATGGCCTCATCTGCCCTGGACTGTTGGATCATGAGGTTAAGGTTTACTATTACCAAATGTTGTAAATATTTTGTAGAAACAAATTGCCAATAGATGTTTGAATCTTGCATGTTGACCAAAGGGTTTTATTTCTGAAGAACTTACACTACTATTAAGTGCCTTAGAAGAAGATTTTTGAGCTGGGTTTAGGTAAAACTGCGACAACAAAAATGTAATAAGCAATATATGGAAATAAATCCACCTTTGTTAAGTGCACTGTTCTTTGATGTTTTTAAAGTTTAATGGTCATATATTTGAAAGTCACTATGGTTAACACAAAGCTAAAATATTTTATGCAGGTGATGTGAATAGCCATGCAAATCTGCAGGCATAGAGCAAGGTTATCTGTCTCCACAAAACTTTACTTTTCAGTTTTTCCATTGATAATTTCAACCTTATCAGACATTGATGTTTAGAGGATCCCCTAATAAAATCTGAATATCTTTGAGGGGAAGGAGTTTTCATCACACACCTGAAGTCTTTGTATGTTCATGCTTAAATTCTCATTTTCACCTTTGAGATGCCCAAGGATTGGATTGTAGGCAAGGGAGAAGCAGCTTGGACTTGCAAATAAGTTCCAGGTGTGAGAAAAAGGGATTCATAGGGAGATGGAAGAGGGACAAGATGATTTTCAATGCTTTCACAATTTTATCAGAATTATACCTGGAAGGCTGGCTGATTTCACAATTGTCCCTAAAAGTGAGGTGCTAAAAAGAAGACAAGTAGGTGTGAGTGTCATGGGAAAATTAATCAATGAAGGAACTTTTAGATTCAGGCATCCTCAAATTTTTTAAACAGGAGGCCAATTCACCGTCCCTCAGACCGTTGGAGGGCCGGACTATAGTTTAAAAAAAAAAACAACTATGAACAAATTCCTATGCACACTGCACATATCTTATTTTGAAGTAAAAAAACAAAACGGGAACAAATACAATCACACCGCCTCATATGGCCCACGGGCTGCAGTTTGAGGACCCCTGAAAGCAACCTGCAAAAGAAGCATGTGGGTTTCTGATTGCTGCCGAATGCAAAAACTATGTAGAAGTATTTCATGTCATGATCAGCATGGGTGAATTTTTCCAGGTAAAGAAGTAGATATTTTGAGTCAAATATCTACACTTGAGCTTTGACAATGAATAAATTATATAGAAGGAATTTTATTGAGCAAATCATGAATAAAAGCTGAGCAAAAAAATAACAATTCAAAGGATGGAATATGCAAATATAAACTCCAAAGGATGTGGCTGGAACTGATAAACATCTACTTTTATGTAAGATACTATGCTGTTTCAAGTGCTACTATGGCATTTAAAGTACAGTTCTTACTTTCCCTGAGATTTCAACCTAACAGGGAACAATAGGTAAAAGGGACATGGATATAGATTAGGTGTGTGGATGGATATAATGTAAAGATGATTTAACAGCCATAGAAGGGATTCATAGGGGAAGAGATAACATCCAGTTGAGAACATTAAAAAAAGTTTGTAGATGGGCAGCGCCCGTGGCTCAAAAGAATAGGGTGCCGGCCACATATGCTGGAGGTGGTGGGTTCAAACCCAGCCCCGGCCAAAAACTGAAAAAAAAAAAAAAAAAAAAAAAAAAACCGTTTGGAAAAGGGGGATTTGAGGGCCCCAGACAATTTATTGTT
>CAUYPK010044994.1:0-22860 GCA_963574355.1 Loris lydekkerianus
GGTTTAATAACCAGAATCCACAGAGAACTCAAATGCATTAGCAAGAAAAGAACAAGGGATCCCATTGCAGGCTGGGCAAGGGACTTGAAGAGAAACTTCTCCGAAGAAGACAGGTGCATGACCTTCAGACATATGAAAAAAATGCTTATCATCTTTAATCATCAGAGAAATGCAAATGAAAACTACTTTGAGATATCATCTAACTCCACTGAGACTAGCCTATATCACAAAATCCCCAAACCAGAGATGTTGGCGTGGATGTGGAGAAAAGGGAACACTTTTGCACTGCTGATGGGAATGCAAATTAATACATTCCTTTTGGAAAGATATATGGAGAACACTTAGAGATCTAAAAATAGATCTGCCATTCAATCTTGTAATTCTTCTACTGGGCATATATGCAGAAGACCAAAAATCACAACATAACAAAGATATTTGTACCAATATGTTTATTGCAGCCTATTCATAATTGCTAAGTCATGGAAAAAGCCCAAGTACCCATCGATCCACGAATGGATTAATAAATTGTGGTATATGTACACCATGGAATATTATGCAGCTTTAAAGAAAGATGGAGACTTTACCTCTTTCATGTTTACATGGATGGAGCTGGGACATGTTCTTCTTAGTATAGTATCTCAAGAATGGAAGAAAAAGTACTCAATGTACTCAGCCCGACTATGAAACTAATTTATGGCTTTCACATGAAAGCTATAACCCAGTTACAACCTAAGAATAGGGGGAAGGGGGAAAGAGAGGGGAGGGAGAGGGGAATGGGGTAGAGGGAGGAGAATTGGTGAGATTACACCTGCGGTGCATCTTACAAGGGTATATGTGAAACTTAGTAAATGTGGAATGTAAATGTCTTAGCATAATAACTAAGAAAATCCCAGGAAAGCTATGTTAACCAGTGAGATGAAAATGTGTCAAATGGTCTATGAAGCTAGTGTATGATGCCCCATGATCATATCAATGTACACAGCTATGATTTAATAAAAAAAAAAATAAAAATAAAAAAGTAATCAGAAAAAGGGTTTGGGGGTGGGGAAATGGGTCCTGTAGCTTCTAGGAAAGCTTGATGAAATAACTCTGCTCCCCCTGAAATTTCCCAAGAATTTTTGTTTCTAGTATTTTCCCTGTGGGGCATAAAGTCATAGCCAAAGACAACTGGTCAATGTTTGAGTTGCTTTAACCTATGAGTCTGATTGACCTTTTCCCTCCTCCCTTGAACTCACTTGCACTGTCTCTCTAAAGACATGGTTCCACCTCCTTGTTCAAAGCTCCACAATCTTGACTAGAAGGAAATAATTAGAATGAACAGAAGAAAGAACAGTTTTAAAAGGGATTGTGACATGGTGACTCATGGACAATCAACTGAAGGAAAGTGAAGAAGTGGGAAATTGCCCATGAAGGCCACTTCTTCATTGATTAAGAGTGCTAGACAGGGTCCATCAGGAAACCAGGAAAAGCTCCATGAAGCCAAGTCTCCAGGTGGAGTTCCACAGGGAGCTGCATGCCAGCTCTGGGAAGGCAGGCCATGTGCCGGTCTGGTCCTCACCACGAAGCTGCCGTGGGGATCCCCAGCTGTGGGAATTCCATCAGCAGCCTGGGAGCGGTGGTCCTTATCTGAGGACAATGCCAGTTCTTTCTTCCACTGTGCTGATCATCTTTTCTTTATTACTTGCTATGATTCTTTCTGAATATGTTTTCCCTGGCATGAAATGCATGTTTTATTGTGTTTCTGCCACTGGAAATGATTCCCTGCTTTTTAGAACATCAGCTTACGAGGCCTGGAATTTGGCTCTCTGCGTGCTTCTCTCAGCTCTTCCAGACGCCCCTCTCCTGGTTTCCCTACACTCCCCCCACCATGTGTCTGGCAGTCAGTGAATCATCACATCCTTCTTTCTCTTAACTGCTGGCACTGAAGGGAGACTCCCCAGCAGCTACTGAATTATCTCCGAGCGACAATAGCCTTTCTGTAGGGGGAGAACTAATTTTACTGATTCTCTACAGGGTTCTCAACAGGGGGATGCCTGTAAATCAAGCATCCTTGTAACTGTGTGTGGAACGGGCAATGATGAGAGGTGCCAGCACTGGAGCAAGATTTCTGATACGTGTAGGGATTTAAGGAATTATTATTCTTTCACTATAGCTCTGTACTTTAGGTCTGTTTCCTGTTTTATCCAAGATTATGTTTTACAATGTTTGTCACTCCGGAGTATAGAAAACTCTCCCATCTCATGCCCCTACTTAGGACTCTAATTAAGTTACCCAGACACAGGAGCAGACTTATTTACGGTAGAAGATTCCTTAGCTTCCTTTTGCTTGGCCTCACAGCTTCTGTCCTTTCCATGACATCTTACACTAGTGCAACTTTGATATTTTAGGCAAAATAATATTTTTTCTTTGCTTTGGAAAGAACATCTATGCATTGTCAGATGTTTGGCAGCTTCTCAGACACCACCTGCTAGATGCTTAGTAGCATATACTCCTCCCCTAGTTGAGACAACTAATAACGTACCCCAGGAACACAATTATCCCCAACTGAGAACCACTGATCTAAAGGAAGATAAAATAAGTAAAGGACAGTAGGTTCAGTGGCTCATGCCTGTAACCCCAGCTACTCTGGAGGCTGAGGCAGGAGGATTGCTTGAGCTCAGGAGTTTGAGACTGGCCTGAGCAAGAGGGAGACCCCATCGATACTAAAAATAAAAAAGTAGCCAGGCATTTCTTGTGGGTGCCTATAGTCTCAACTAGTTAGAAGGCTGAGGCCAGAAGATTACTTGAGCCCAGGAATTTGAGGTTTCTGTGAGCTAGGCTGATGCCATGGCACACTAGCCTGTGGCAAAAACAGAGTGATACACTGTCTCAAAAAGAAAGAAAGAAAGAAGGAAAGAAAGAAAGAAAGAAAAAGAAAGGAAGGAAGGAAGGAAGGAAGGAAGGAAGAAAGAAAGAAAGAAAGAAAGAAAGAAAGAAAGAAAGAAAGAAAGAAAGAAAGAAAGAAAGAAAGAAAGAAAGAAAGAAAACAGTAAAAGAGAAATTCTCAGATAGCTTATTGAGTTTGAATATTATTCCAGAGGCTCCTTGATGTATTAGATAGCGCTAATATTTGATTCTGGAATGCATTGTACTCTTATAGCCTGAGAGCTGCCCAAGGCCACTGGCAAGAACTCTAAGATAATGAGGCCAAAGCCGTGTGTCTGATCCTGAAAGGGCCACCAAGACTGGTCAAGTTCCTGACCCCAGATTCTCCCTCTAATCCCACACATTCTTTGAGAAGACTAAAATTCTTTTTCCTACTCTCAGGCTCAATCCCTTCACCAGCCAAGTAACTACTTTAAAACTATGTCAGGTGTCTTTCTGAAGTTTCTTTTTAAGATATATCAGTGAATGTGAGTACAGATTATGATTCCTTATTTATTTACCCCATCAGAATGGGCATGTTACACATTAGGCTGCACCTTTTGTCATCAATAAATCATAGAACTATTTATTTGCAGTATATATCCCATTTCCTCTTTTTTGTTTGTAAACAGCTATATACTATTCTATTATATAAATGTATCAATATATTTAACCTCTCTTACTGAAAGACATTTGTACTATTGTAAAAAGTGCTGTATTAGAAAATTTGTGTAAGCATCAAGAAGTGGAATTGCTTGGTCAGATGAAATAAGCCTTTATAATTTTTATAGCTAATGCAAATTGTTCTCCATAGGAGTTACAGTAACTTACTCTCTTACCAGCAGACCTGGCAGCACATGATTCTCTAAGGTCAGGCTGACAGAGTGCTACTATCAATACTTTGATATTTTAGTAATTGTTAGAAAATTATGTCTCAGTGTAGGTGAATTTGCATGTAACCTATTATTGATGAGGTTGAATGTTTCTTCATATGCTTTAATATTGGGTCATGTTAGTGTCCAATCATTACTTTTTCCCCCCCACAACTTACTGGTAATCTTGGTTACTATTTCATGCCATCCATTTTAAAAGTAAGCTTACTAATATGAAGGTATTTTTCCCCTCTCAATACCTGAACAGTGCTTCCAGGAGTGGGGTCCTGGGCTCTGGGGTTCAGGACTATGAGCCATTTCAGCATCTCCAGCTCCCCCAAACTACTACAAAGGTCACTTATATTATTTTACATAAACTCTTCATGTACTTGTTCACAGATTTGTGGGAGTATATGGGGTGAAATAGCATGCAGAGTAGGGAAACACAACTCTCTAATTTTGTGTAGCTGTGGCCAATTTGAAAAGGATCTCAAATGCCTTACATGATGAGGAGGTAATAGACTCGTTCATGAGTCAGAATCTAGAAACTCTCCAGCATTTGACTTCACTGTCTACCTTGAAGTGAAAGTACTCACTCCCTGCTACTCCACCTACATGGTTCTTATTTTTCCATTCCATATGAGGATGAATGGTTCTTTCAAATCTTTGTTTTAGGAAGATTTATAACCTAATACCTCTTTTTATGGAGATGAAATAAGTCAAGATCCCATATTTAAGGAGGTCCACTTATATCCATTGTTTTCTACAAAAGATCATACCATTTCCTTGTCAACCTTTTAAAACTCATTGCTGAGCTCACAAGGCCTGAGGGCTTCTGTGTGCAGGCCAAAGTCTTCAGGATCATTTTGTGAAGCTGATAGCAAATGAGACCTGTGATATCACCAGTCGCCTTGTCACCAAAACATCAGCATGTAATACTAATGTGAGAAAGTATAAAAAGTTTAAATATTAATAACAACACCGATTCCAGTGATTCACTCAGATTGAATTATATGGTCCCAGACTTACCCTGTATTTCTTATATATAATGTGAATCTGCAAATGATAATTCTGTCCTTTATTTTCAGTCCAGAATTCATAAGGCATGACCCTTGTCTTGTAAGCCCAAGCTCCCCTTGATTTGTTGCAAGATGCCAAGAGCCATGCTTTTTCTGAGCTGAAATCTGAAACATTTGATTGGCAAACACTACATTTTAGAGACTATAAAAAGATCTGCGTAAGAAGAGCAGGAATTTGTCCCATATGTGTTCACTTTCTTAAAGTCTTAAACAACCAACAAAACTAGCAGAGCACTTTTATTTCCTTAGTTTTGAAGATAACAGTTGAGCTTAATAGGAAGCATTGTCTTTAGAGAATTACTGAGTGGTGTGAACATAGGAAAGCACCAAGGAGAGAGATGGACCTGTGTAAATCAAGGGAATAAACCAGAAACCTACAAGAACAGGGTATCTGGAGATGCTTGCCCATGGGCCCACAATCATTCTCTGTTCTCTACTGTCAGTTTGCAAAACCTAAGACCTAGAAAACACAACAGAAAAGGACATGCAAGCTGTGGGCATGGTAGCAATGCTGGCACCACCCTACCCTTCAGTTTGCATTGTCACAGGCTGTCTAGGGGCTTTGTTCTTTGGACATCTCTCTCTGCAAATGGAAGCTCACCATGCTGACTGCCTACCTTGTTAATGACAGTTAAGAAGAAAGAGTCTGTCACCCCCATTAATTGGTGAACACCTTAAGGTCAGAGGCCATACATGCCATATTAATTATTGCGTCTTCCACACCCAGCTTTGTGCCTGACTAGAATAAACTGGCAGCACATTTAAAATCACCCTTGATTCTCGGGTCACTTGGTTTCTCTTTACAGTACAGTCACAAACATGTGGCTTCAACCAACTCAGTCTCTCTATGACCTCGGAGGACAGACATTGTACCTGCTGTATAAAGCATTTAAAATGTTTCTTGCCATGCTCTTACCATGATTTATTTTCTTAGAATTTAAAGCTAAGAGAAAAATAAATTGGATAGGAGGGTGAGGGTTGAGATCAAGTTAGTAGACAGTAGTAAGATCTTTTGACCTCAGGGCCTTTGCATTCTACAATGGGTTTCTTCCCATAGTTCAGAACATGTTCCCAGATCCAGCTTGTCCTCGGTGTTCTTCGTGTTCCTCAGATTTAGTGGATAATGAGAGATTCTCACATCATTCAGTTTAGTTTCTCTAGCCCATGAGTAGCTATTGATGTGCTCCCGAAAGAAATTTCATTCTATGGGAGATTCAAATCTTCATAGGAAACAATAATGTTATTTATAGAACATCTGCATTCAGAGGGTAAATTCCTCCCCTCTTCCTTACTACAGCTGGCTGGCTTTAAGCATACAAAAAAGAATCACAGGGCTTGCATCACCGCACCCTGCTCCTCACTCCTGGGGCAAGATCCTGCCTGTTTCCTTGGGCTTCTCTGGGGCAATTTGGCTGCTGTAACCTCTTTTGGCTCATAAAGGCATTACATCAGCATCCATTACATTTCCCCTCTTGTTCATGTTGAAAAGATTTTTATGATTTATTCCAGCTCTTCAGCACCACAGGTATGGTATAAAGACAGAACATCAGACATGTATAAAGGCCTGCATTCTGCTATTTACTCTTACCCAGTCTTTACTGGGTTGCTGGCTGAGGGCCCAAGTTTCTCATCTATTTAAAAGAGAATTGGTGGTGTACTTATGGTCTTGACCTGCTGTTTAAGCAGAATATGTACCTGCCTACATAATGGAGTTTCAAGGATGAGAAGCCAAATCTAGTCCTTGCCCTGGATGTTGTCTAAAAACTGACTTTGGGAGTGCCATCCCTTTATCTCTTAGTACTAATGAAGCCCAGAGTGTGGAGAGAGGAGGCAAGGAGCTGACACTTTTAAACCTGTCATGTGTCAGGTATTCTTTTAGGCAGAATCACTTAGTGTTATTGTCTTTGCTTAATCTGTACAAATATGCAAAATAGATATTTTTATTATTACTATTCTCATTTGATGGATGAAGAAATTGAGGCTTAGAAAGAATCTCAGGTCACCCAGCTAGGAAGCCTGAAACTGCCACTAACACTCACTCAGTAACTAGAGAAAACAGGATTTGAGCTCTACTCTGCCAAACTTCAAATTACTTGCTTTTAGCAGTATATGCTGGGAGGGATTTCAGAGCAATCATTCCAGTTAGGGAATAGCATCTCTAGGGGAGGCTGGATCACCACCACCATGGAAGGGGAAGAAAAGAGAACATCAAGTTTACAGAATATTATCAGTGGTTCGTTGATGTGTTTGCTGGATATAGCCCTGCAGGTGATGGCTGCAGAGTGGGTCTCTCTAGGGACTCCAGTGGTCACACAAATATATGGTCAGAGAATGCAAGAGCTATCTGGAACTTGGGAAACAACCCAATCTAGCTCACTTCTCTCATTGCGGTTGAAGAAACGGACTAGAAAGGACTTGCCCAGAAAGACAAAGCAAGTTTGGAATGGAGGACAGTCTATGAGCCACGTGCTCTGATCTCCCCATTTCTTCAGCTTCTCAATCTTCTGTATCTACTTAAACTGCCCTTTTGAATTACTATGATTGGCACACACTTCCAACTTTATCACTCAAGTACGAATGTGCCTGCCAGCTATAGAAGTGAATTGTGAGTTTCGTATTTTTTTTATATATTCCTAGATGACTCAGAGCCTCTTTACTTAGAAGTACATTAGTATATGGACATACCGTCTTACTCACTATGAGCACTAGAACATTTTCTCCTCTGCATGAAAGCAGCTATCACAGTTGTCCATGTCACAATACCAGCAGTACCATTACAATGGCATTGTTACCCACAGGGTTTTGCCATTCCTAATCAGCCTCCCTCTACCTATTTCTTAAAATGATAAGCAATTGTTTTCATTATTTCATAATGAAAAGAACAATAGAAGGCTCTGGCTTAGGGAGTTAATTATAGCTCTTAATTTCAAATTTTAGCTCTTTAATTTCAAACCTCTTCAGAAGGTTGCTCACTGACTTAAGAAGCATCTTACACAAAATTGCCCGCAGCTCAGGTTTCCTCCCAGCCATCCAGGGCTCTGCTGAGTCAGAGAATAAAATCACTTTACCTTCTGTGCCTTTGGTTTCTCATCTGTGAACTCGAGTGGCTAATACAGGCTAGCTCTGAGACATTTTTGTGACAAGAAGTGAAAAATGATAGCAAGCTACACTGCAGCTTTCCTGTACTCAAAGGACAAAGCTGTTCCCAGAGATCTGAGTGACTGTTCAGTCCAACAAACTGGTAGCTCATTTGGTTCATTTCTTGTGTTTTTGTTTTATAATTTCATCCCATAATTTAAAAGAGGAAAGATAATTTACCGTGTGACTCTGGAAAAGATACATAAGGAAAAGAAAACAATTTCTTATGTTGAGTTCTGACCAGAATAGGATCACATTAGGTAAAAGTGGATAGATCAGAAAAATGACCAGAATTCTCATATTTTACAGAGTCATCAGAATCTATATGGAAAAGAATAGGAAACTGAAGTACTCAGCTGAGATTAAAATTCGTGTGAAAGGAGACTATGGCAAAACTTCACTCCTCTCTGAACAACTTTGCTTGTTATTTCTTAACTCCTTGTACACCCTCACTTGTTACTTCTTACCTCCCTGCACACTCTCCCTTGTTATAATACTCCTTACCTCTTTGCACACTCTCCCTTGTTACTTCTTACCTCTCTGCACACTCTCCCGTGTTACTTCTTACCTCTCTGCACACTCTTCCTTGTTACTTCTTACCTCTTTGCACACTCTCCCTTGTTACTTCTTACCTCTCTGCACACTCTCCCATGTTACTTCTTACCTCTCTGCACACTCTTCCTTGTTACTTCTTACCTCTTTGCACACTCTACTTTGTTGCTTCTTACCTTTTTGCACATCCTCCCTGTTACTTCTTACTTCTCTGTGCATCCTTGCTTTTTACTTCTTACCTCTTTGCACACTCTCCCTTGTTGCTTCTTACCTGTTTGCACACTCTCCCTTGTTACTTCTTACCTCTGCACACTCTCCCTTGTTAGTTCTTACCTCTTTTCACACTCTCCCTTGTTGCTTCTTACCTCTTTGCACACTCTTTCTTGTTACTTCTTACCTCTTTGCACACCCTCGCTTGGTACTTTCTTACTCTGCACACCCTCACTTGTTATTTCTTGCCTATACACCTTTGGTGGTGGTTGTTCTTTGTTTCCATGTATAAAAATTATTGTAATCTAACTGTGGCATGTGCATAGAGGGTGTTACATGTTGATTTTAAAGTATGGATGATTGGTTTAAAATACCTTCTCCTTTGTTAAATTATGCTTGCAGAGATTAAATCTATTTCATGTTCAATATGCTTCCTACAAGAAGTATTCTCAGACTGTCCCCAGCCAGTGTTAGTCACTGTGCTATTTTTTTTCCTCCTTTCATAGGATCATTGCTTCCCTTTGATGAGGTGATTTGTGGCTTTGATGTTCAAGCTATCTTTCTTAGCAGCATGGAAGTTCTTGGAGGGTTTTTTCTTTTTTTTTTTTTTTTTCTGTGTTATCTCAGTGCAGCAGTATATCTGGTATAAAATCGATACCTGAAAAAATACTTATTGATTGACTTGACGAATTAGTGAGTGGGGTGATGGATGGTGCCGCAAAACATGTTTGCCATAGGTATCAGTCGGCATTCTCCAGAGGCACAAACCAATAAGATACCCAGTGATGGGCTGCATAAGGACATTTTGGTCAACAATGGATTGCATACACATGGTGGTTTCTGAAGATTTTACAGGGTGGACATAAAGGTGGTGTGCAATTTACTGTGTTAAGCTATTTTAAATTGCATGCAATCTTTATGTCCACCCTATATCTAGTGGAGCTGAGAAATTCTTATTGATGAGTGGCATCATAGAAATCATAACATCATAACATAACACATTCCTTGAATGTTTGGTGATGGAGTACAAGCAAAACTACTGTGCTGCCAGTCATATCAAAGTATAGCACATATAATTATGTATAGTCCAAAATACTTAATAATGATAATAAATGACTATGTGACTATGTTACATATGTTAGGTATTTACCATTATTTTGGATTTTTATCATTATTTTAGTACTGTTTCTACTTATTAAAAACAAAAAAAAAGTTATCATAAAAGAGCCTCAGGCAGGTCCTTCAAGATATATTGCAGAAGAAGGCATTGTTTTCAAAGACATTGACAGTTCCAGGTGTATTAATACCCTTGAAGACCTTCCATGGGACAGGATGTGGAATAGAAGGCAATGATATTAATGATATTGACCCTCCGTAGACCTAGGCTAGTGTGTATCCCAGTGTCTTAATTTTTAAAGAAAGAGTTTAAAAAGTTAAAAAAGAGAAAAAAAATTAAAAATAGAAAAAAGTTTATAGAATTGGCTTATGGAACTGTGGAGTTTGAAAAGTCCCATGACAGGGTGTGTGCAAGCTGGAGACTCTGGGAAGCTGGCAACTGGCTCAGTCCAAGTCTGAAAGCCTCAGAACTAGGGATGCTGGTGAGGCAATTTTCAGTCCAAGGCCAAGGGCCTGACACCCCTGTGGGTAGCAGGTGTGGATTTTATGTCCTGGAGTCCAAAAGCCAGAGAACAAATGTCCAAGGTCAGGAGAAGAGGTGCACCCTAAGAAGAAAGACAGGTGGGGGTGGGGAGAAAGAGAGAAAGAGAATCTCCTTTTCTCTGCCTTTTCTATCCTATTGAGGCACCCAGTTGCTTGGATGGTGCCCACCTACATTGAGGGCAGATCTCAGGCCACACCGACTCACAGGCCAGTCTCCTCTGAAAACATCCTCACAGACACACCAGAAGTAATACTATACCATCTCTCTAAATATTACTTAAATCAGCCAAGTTGACACCTAAAACTACACAACACATTTTCTACTCCATAAACAATATCTGAGTTTGTCTTAATATACAAGTGTTATATTATTTGCCATCAGATAAACTGACCTCTCCAGCAAGCATGTCTTATGCCTTCTTACCCTGCTAGTATACATCGTGTACCACCTAGGGCAGTGGCTCTCAACTTTCTTAATGCTGCGACCTTACAAAAATAATTTTATGGTTGGGGTCACCACAACATGAGGAACTATATTAAAGGGTTGCCACATTAGGAAGGTTGAGAACCACTGACCTAGGGGGACACTTAAGAACTTTGGTCACCTATATATTGGTCATCTAAATCAGGGACTAATATTTTCCAAGTGCCAAATCTTGCCCACCTGTTTTGTTTAGTATGGACCATAGTCACACTAACTGTAGCTGCTTTCATACTACAAAGGCAGAGTTGACTAGTAGTCACGATGCCAACATTACCTCCGACTTGCACATTCTTCCCATATCTGCTTGGGTTTTTTCCAGGTACTACAGTTTCCTTCTGTATCCTAAAGGAGTGCATGCTAAGTGTGTCTAAATGGTTGGTATGAGTGCATTCTGTGATTCTGAGACTGGGATAGTCTCTAGTCATCCAGGACCCTGAATTGAAATAAGAAAGATGGAAAATGAATAAATGACTGAATACAAATTATTGTAACTAAAAATCCATAAAATATACAATAATGACACAAATGCACAAAAAATAATCATGCAATGCCAAAGTAGTTAGTGTTTCTACCATATTGCTTATGTTTTTTTTTTTTTTTGAACTGCACGATGGTAGGAATTGCTCCTTACAATTTTTGCTTTACTGACATTTATTCCTTGATTTAACCTACCACCAGTACAACTGTCATCATTTACTGAATTGTGAAAAATTAGGTAAATAATTATCTTATGGTTTTTATTAATCTTTACTAAATATATGTATAGCTCACATTTATTTCAATGTTTAATATTAGAAGTGTTTGGGGCCTTTACTTAGAAGGTTAGTGATGTTTTTCTTATTAGAAATAAGCAGCAGAAACTTATCTCTTGTTTTCGTCAATCAGCTTATGGTAAAATTGTTTCCATTATACATTGTTCAGCGTAACGTCACAGTACTGAAGAGCCTATTAATAATGTTAAATGAGGACTTACTGTGTGATCTAATGGCCTACAGAAAAATATGCACACCCTGAGCTGAATTGTGTTGCCCTTTCTTAATAATTGATGCCATTATTTTCCCAGTAATATGTGAAGAGTCCCTTCAGACACTCTAAGTCAGAAAACCCTGAATTAGTTAGATCCAGCTGATTATCAGCTGTCAATATCAGCTCAGATAGTGACATCTGCAGAATGAGCCAGATCTTCAACTAGAACATATATGTGTAACTCAAGTGCAGCCAAATAGGGACCAGAGTTATTAAAGTGAACCAGCTTCATCAACCTAAGCTGAGCCTGACTCTCTAGACTGGGAGAGCCAAGGGTGTCTTATACCATGGAAATGCAGATGTCTTCTTGTGTAGCCTATTCTGTAGTGGGTGACAAACAGGAGGAAATTAGTGTTTAGCCTGCCTAGTACTGATAAGTGTGAACTAAAAGAAGAAATTTAAACGTAAGAAGGGGAGAATGGGCACTAGGAAAAGGACAAAGTATCTGCACTGGAGCAAGTGAAGGGATATGATGTCCTGGAACCCGACAGCCCAGGGCAGTTAAAAGCAGAACCAGCTAGGGCAGCACTCAAGCAAAGCTTTGAGAAAATGCTAAGGGTTTAATCTGGGATAAATGTGACTGACACATCCAAAGGATAGGCACTGGACTAAAAATAGCAGATAAGCCTAGGGAAAAGAAAACATGGATTTGAAGCAGAGCAAGAGGAAGGGTGACAGCCAAGCTCGGAAACATCCTTTTCTTGGAGCAAAGAAAGGGAAACTAGGTTTCTCTGAATGGCTTCTAGTTTGGTATTTGGAGTTTGGGCAATTTGAATTCGTCAGAAATTGAAGGTGTTTAAGCAGGAACAATCCATTCAAACAATGAGTTTCAGGATGCTTCTGAAGTTATTATGTGTTTATTTTTTTCCCTGAGATTGAGGGCAAGACTTAGAAATTCACACAGAAAAAAAAGCCGTGGTTCTTCAGAAATCAGAGGTGTGGTCAGTTCCAGGAATTGGGGAGTGGAAAAGCCGGATGGAATTGACAAGGTAAAATGCTTTTCTTGGAGCAAAATTGAAAACTTGCTGCTTAAAGGGCTTGACTGCAGAAATGGAAAAAAAAAAAAAACCTGGAAAGATCTCAAAAGTTTTTTTTTTTTAATTATTAAATCATAACTGTATACATTGATGCATTTATGGGGTACAATGTGCTGATTTTGTATACATTTTGGAATGCTTACATCAAACTGGTTAACATACCCTTCACCTCACTTACTTAATTATCAGGTTAAGACAATTATACTCTACACTTAATAGATTTGATGTGTACCCTTGCAATATGCACCATAGGTGTGGTCCCACTGTTTACCTTCCCTCCACCCACCCTCCACCCTCCCCTCAATTCCTCCTCCTCTTCCCTCCTTTATCCTGGGCTATAGCTGTGTTTTATCTTACATATAAAAGTGTGGGTGATTATAAATTGGTTTCATAATAGTACTGAGTACATTGGATATTTTTTTTTCATTCTCGAGATACTTTACTAAGAAGAATATGTTCCAGCTCCATCCATGTAAACATAAAAGAGGTAAAGTCTCCATATTTTTTAAGGCTGCATAATATTCCATGGTGTACATATACTACAGTTTATTAATCCATTCATCAGTCAATGGGCACTTGGGCTCCTTCCATGACTTGGCAATTATAAATTGAGCTGAAGTAAACAACCTGATGCAAATGTCTTTGTTGTAAAGTGATTTTTGGTCTTTTGGATATATACCTAAGAGGAATTGCAGGATTGAACAGCAGGTCTACTTTTAGATCTTTAAGTGTTCTCCAAACTTCTTTCTAAAAAGAACATATTAGTTTGTATACCCACCAGCAGTACAGAAGTGTTCCCTTTTCTCCACATCCACACCAACATCTGTAGTTTTGGGCATATGATCAAATTAAAAAGCTTCTGCACTTCCAGGAATATAGTAAGTAAAGCAAGCAGACAGCCCTCAGAATGGGAGAAGATATTTGCAGGTTATGTTTCTGACAAAAATTTGATAACCAGAATCTACGGAGAACTCAAACTTATTAATAAGAAAAGAACAAGTGATCCCATTACATTGTGGGCAAGAGACTTGAACAGAGGCTTCTCTGAAGAAGACAGGTGCATGGCCTATAGTCACATGAAAAAATGCTCATCATCTTTAATCATCAGAGAAATGCAAATCTTTTTTTTAAACACTGGCAAAATGTGGCCCTTGTAAACACATATGTGAAGTATGATTGGCTTTATATATTATCCATTCCAATAATTTTTCACCTCTGGGTAAAGTACTCTAAGTGAGTACTCCTGCAAATAAAATGATTAGGCTGATTATTATTTTTGCCTATCCAGGCAAAAGAACAGGAATCCTTCTTGAACACGGAAACATGCAGTTTCCCTTGCCTTCCACTGGTCACCATCTTGTGTCATGAATGACATTCACCACGGGACCACAATCATCCAGAGGATACCTCAGTGGTGAGACAAAAAGAACTTTAAGTTTTTGCTGGCATCATGGAACCACTTGGTATGCTCTACCCTGGACCTCCAGCATAGGAGAGACTACATTTCTTTCCTGTTTAGGCCATTTTGAGTTGGAGTTTTTATTATTATATCCAGCCCAAATCGTTCTGATATATACTGACATGTGCTGGGTTCTCCTGCAGATGCTAAAAAGGTCATGGCAGATAGGAGGCAGATAAGATATAACTAGTAAAACAGACAAAGAAACCAGATGGTTCATGTAGAATACTCTATGATGGCTGAATTAGTTAGATCCAGCTGATTATCTGCTCACAACTGATGTTGGACCCTAAAAATTGATGCTACTGTTAATGGAATGATTCAAATTTAGGGAAAGTGGATGGATGCCAGAGAAGCAACACCAAACCCACAGTAGGAGGCCAGGTTTCTAAAAGGTGAATAGAGATTTACATACTAGAGGTTAGGAGGAACACTGGAGCAAGGGGATGCTATGGGAGGGAGAATGGAGGGAAAATCCTCCTCCCCTTGAAGGAGACTCAAAAGAAGTCCTCCAAGAATGTGGAGGAAAACCAGGTGAATATGGAGTCAAGGAAGTCAAGAAAAGAATATTTAAGGGAGGTAATGAATAATTGTGTGGAAAGCAGCTAAGGGATCAGGAAAGACACAGACTGTCCATTAGGTTTGACAAGAGGAAGGTCAATGAGAACCATGACAAGAGCAGTTCCAGTGAAGAGAGAGAGGTGAGTGTCGGATGGGAGTGAGTTGAACAGGGAAAAAAGGGAAAGGAAATGGAGTCAAGCACTCACTTGAGCTTATTTTCAAGCAGCTCAGCTAGGAAGGGGAACTTCTTAATTACTTCATTTGTAAAGTGGAGATAATTAAATTAAGTAAGTTAGTATAGGAAAAGTGCTTAGCTTAAGGATATAGCAAATATTTAGAAAGTGTTATTCTGAATATTCGCTAATCCAGAAAGTAGGATATTACTTATTGAATATTTGCTGTATTTCCAAACAAAATGAGTAATCCATATATATTCACTATACAATACCACTGTCCAATAGAAATTGAATGTAAACTATCTATGTGATGCTATAATAAAGCAACCACTTTAAAAAAAATGGTAAAAATGAAAAAAAAGGGAAAAAAGGAAAGGTGAAATTAATTTTAATAATGTTATTAAACCCAATATATCCAAACCATTATTATTTCAACTTGAAAACTATATAAATATTTAATGGGATATTTTATATTTTTTATACTAAGTCTTGGAAATTGGGTATGTATTTTATATTTATAGCACCTCTCAGTCTGGACAAGCTGTATTTCAGGTACTCAGTCATGTGTGGAGGTTTGCTGCTACATTGGAGGCACAGATCTAGACATTCTAGGATTGCTGGAGGATAACTAGAGCCATAAGGACAGGAATGTGGGAGATGTGGGCATTTTTTTTAACCTTGTTAGTAAAGAAACATTGGAAAGAGCACAACCTCCAAGTCTAGGATAGTTTCTACTATCCTTTGAATAACTCTCCTGTGGTCTTTGAAATATGAGAGGCTATGATTATTGAGAAACACAATTAGAAAAAAATACCCATTAGGAAGAGTACATTACTCCCTCTTTAATTTCTATTTACCAAACATTGTTTGCTTTTTCCTGCTCCCATTCTCTTATTCCATGTCCATTGGATTCTGAAAACATCTTAATGGCATTTATGTGCACAGAAGCCATGGATTTGAAATATTTTGAGTTTTAAACTGTTTGTTGCCTAGGCCAAAAAATCAATAAGCATTTGAAAGCATAACCGACATTTTACAGATATTATAAGGACTCAAAAAATTCTAACTTAAAAAAGGAAAAAACATAAAGTTGGTAAGGAATTATAATTTTAAAGTAATTTGGTTAGGGTCAAATTCATGAAAAGAAACATTGGGTTTGTGGTAATATGTTTCTGATTGAGAAGGTGAGAATTTTGTATTTGCTTAATTCACAGCTCACTTTGTATCAAGACAATTAAAAAATATATAATTTGTCCAAAGAATATGTGTGATATCCTTAGAGACAGTGTATGAATCTTCACTTTTTTTGACACACATGCCCTTTTCTGTTGGCAAAGATTGCAGAACAGGTACTGCATTTGCAGCAAAAAACAGCCAGAGCCCATCAGGAGCAAGTTATTTTTCTAGCATGAAAAAATAATGCTACTTTTTTTTATGCTCATAGTTTATTTATGACATTTAACATTTTATTTCAAGGCAAGATCTAATTTTAGAGCACATGAATTGACTATTTTTGGAAATGATAGGGATGCGATATCTTTAATTAAGAATTGCTTTCCTCTGGACCTCTGTATTTTTAAGGTAAATGCTGAGTCATTCATGGCATATTTTAAAAAAAAAAAAGGCTTTCTTCTTCCAACCCCACCCTCCTGGATTGAAAGTGAATGTGCCAAATCTCACATAGAAATCATTTCTGGATGTTTTCCAGATCTGAGAATATGAAGGAAAAGGTCCCTTAAAAGATTATAGCCTCACTGCCCTGTGGGTGTGCCTGTACCAGCAGTTTGGGTCTCACCTCAGAGTGCAGTAAGAAAGCAAAATTTCCTATTTAATTGTGGCTTAGTACCCACTGACTACTATCTCCCCAATCTCCCTTCCTTCTATTCTCCTTGGTCTCTAGTAACCACTGTTTTATTCTCTACTTCTGTAAGATCAGTTTCTCAGATGCCACATATGAGTGAGATCATGTGATATTTGTCTTTTTGTGTCTGCCTTATTTCACTTACCGTCATATGTCCCAGGTTCATCCAAATTCTGGTGTCCTATTACACAACACGGTGGCCATAGTTATCTATCATATAGTGACTATTTCAAAATGGCCAGAAGAGAGAATTTTAAGTGTTCTCTCTACAAAAAAATGATGAATGTTTAAAGTGAATGGATATGCTAATTACCCAGATTTGATCATTAGGCAATGAGAAACTTCACATTATACCCCATATATATGTACAATTATAATGTGTCAGTTAAAATTAAAACAAAATAGTTTAAGGGAAAATCAAAAGAAGGGAGGGAGGGAGGGAGGGAGGGAGGGAAAGAAAGAAAGAAAGAAAGAAAGAAAGAAAGAAAGAAAGAAAGAAAGAAAGAAAGAAAGAAAGAAAGAAAGAAAGAAAGAAAGAGAGAGAGAAATCCAAGCCCTTCCCAGAACTACCTGATCCGAATCTGTGTTTTAATAACTTTAGAGAGATGATTCTCATGCATGTTAAAGTTTGAGGAGCATTGATCTATATTACAGAGGTCTCCATAGTTTTGTTAAAGAATCATTGTTAGACGACACCACAATAAATTATTTTATTATTATTAATTGTAGTTCCTCACATTAAAATTTAAGTTTCCATATTTAACCACTTAACTAAGATTTCCATTATAATAATATGCTGTTATTTTAAAGTATCTTTGACCTGAATATTTCTTTATAAAAAATGTTTTCTTGTCATTTATACAGGTATTCACAATATGGAGAACTGTCCTTATACAATGACTCTGGAGATGAGGCTCAGGCATGGGTATTTGTTCAAGATTTCTCAGGGGGTGGGGGGAGGGCTTACATGCTTCTGTTCTATCTTCAGAATATCATCTAGAGGCTTAAAGTTCTTGTAGGTATTCAGCCCCAATGTGACCAGTGTCTTGTTTATATTAATATAATTATGGCTTTGGTTCTTATAAAATGTATAATCCTCCAATGGACTGATACAAGGCAAGATTTCTTTCCTGCCTTTTCTTGTCCTTGGTTTTCTAGTTCTCAGCTACACCCTGAACAGTCATTATTACTATTCTCCTGCCACAGTTTCAGTCATAAATCATTTTCTTTCATACTTCTGGTCTCTTTCCAGCCTTTCAGTCTTTCTGGAATGCGGGAGCCTGAAAATAGCATCCCAGATGTGCCTACCTCCATTTTCTGCCCTCCTTCTCTGTGCTGCTCTTCAGACACAGCCTAAAATAGCCTGGCCTTCTTTTGCTGGGGCTTCAACATTCTTAGGCAGGTTTGCATTTTTAAAAAAAAAATAACCTGGCATTTTTATATTTTAAAGCTAGAAGTGCAGGTGAGGTGGTAGCTGAGCTCTGAATGCAGTGAGTTTCAGCCTGCTTCTGCTCCCCACCCTTGATCAGTATCTGGGAAGCATCTCAGGCAGGTTTCTGTGCTTGGCCAAGGAACAGATGACACCACTATCTTGTTATATTTGGCTTTGAAAGTATTTAAACATGCTTTTTGGATGAATAATATTAAAAATCTCCCCAAACAATAAATTTAACGCAACTAAGTTAATTACATAAAATAAATAAAAATCAACATAATTCTGGTCAGTAACTTTTGCACATAATTTTAAAAAGCACGTATATTTCACAACTAGGGAGCCAATTTAGATTTGAGAAAGTAGAGTGACCTAGTTACTATATTTCTATCTGCTTTGATCTGGGACAGTTTTGATAAGCCATTAGGTAGTAAAGGTAATTCTTTAGAAACAAAAACTTGTTTTGATCTGTTGTTGTGTGTCTGGAAAGCAAGTGTGCCAGATTCTGTTTTCTGTCTTAGGTATGACTTAGTTCCTTTTGCCCTCTGGCCCAAGCCTCCCCTTACTTTGTGTTCCAAGCTGACAAGTCTCTACTGCCTGTAATCTATTTTCCACTTGATCGACTTACCAGTTTATCTTTAATAATTTGCATCAGTATTGAGCCCTAAGATGCGAAGGTATGTCAAGCTGGCACAATGAGAAAACCAATTTAGATATGGGAAAGAGCATTAAATGATTGCCTTGGGTTTTGAGTTCCGTGTGAAGAGAGTTGAAAGTGCCCAAAGTCCTGAATTCATGCAACTTTTCCCACCAGTATCTTGGCCAGCTAAGGGACTCAAAATTGAGTAGGGTATAAAATGTGCCAGAAAACATACTTTTCAGGAAAGTGCTTTAAAGATAAAGATTATAAGTACTTTGTGAGAACTCCATGGCAATGTTATCCTTCAAGGGCATACTTAAAAGTTAAACTTTTGGTAGAAACTATAACAATAAAGATGGGATCATTAAATATTTTGGAGTACCAGTCACTGAGGTTTTCAAATTTAAAAAAAATAAAAGATGTATAATTGGAACAATAATTTACTTTAAATTGTTTCTGGAATAAAGTGTGATGTTCATGAATAAATGTTTATTTTTTTAAATTCCAAATACAATCAAATGGGCAATATAGAAATCAAGAAAACAATTCTAAAAGAGAATTGAAAGAGAAACAGTCCTCCCAAAGTCTACATGTTCTAATACATTGTCAACTTTCCATTATGCAGTGTGCCTTCCCTGTGGATTAGCAATTAGTCAGTTCTGAACTGAATTCCTTGTTCCCAACCCATATTCAACCCACTTGCAGTTGTCTTTTAAATTTCACCCAGTTGGTATGTGCCCAAGGGCCATAACCTGGCCTTAATGCCAGCCAAGACACATCTGCTGATAAACATGATGACAACAAAAACTTAGCCTCAATATGTTACCCTGATTTCCCTAGGCCAGGACAATCTTAAGGAAAATTCAAGAGCTTTGGTAACAACCACAATATCCCTACTGATATTTATTATTTTGAGATCCCTTCAATGGTTTGCATGTGTTGGAAACTTAATACCCTATGCAACAATGTTGAAAGATGGGACCTAATAAGAGGTGACCGGGTCAGAAGGGTGGAGCTCTCATGAATGGACTAATGCTGGTATCCAAGGAGTGGGTTAGTTATCGCAACGGTGAGTTGTTATAAAATGGAGTCCATTCCCTTGCTCTCTCTGTCTTGTGTACTCATTTCTGATCTTCCAGCAAGGGATGACCCTCACCAGATGCCAATGTCATGCTCTTGGACTTCTCAGTCTCTAGAACCATGAGCCAAATAAACGTATTTTCTCTATAATTTACCCAGCCTGTGATACTCTGTTATAGCAACAGAAAATGGGAATAAGACCATCCCCCTGGACCAGCCCTGCCTGGTCCTACGAGCATGCTACACAGTGGCAGCATAAGCCTAGGAATCACCAAAAAGAGATGTTCTCTGCACCGTGGCTGTTCCCACTATAGTCCTGCTTCTCCTCACCATTGCTCCCTGACCCATGTCCCTACTGGGGCTAATTCCCATCCCTCCCTCGATCCTCACCTCCCTCCCACCATGGTGAGAGCCAGGCCAGAATGAAACTCCTTTTCCGCCACCATCACCAAGGTACTTTCTGTCCAAAGGAAAAAGAGCTCTTACTTCCAAATGGATTGTTGCACATTCTGCCCTAGATAGTGTAGCCTCTAAGAAATGAAATTTCTTTGGTCTCTTTTAGGAGTATAATTGTGTTTCTCCAATTCTCTTTAATCTCATAGTTTTAAATCCTCTCTGTGCATCAGAATACTTGGGAAGCTTTTAAAAATCTACTTAAACCAGGGTGGCTCCTGTGGCTCAAAGGGGTAGGGTGCCAGCCCCATATACTGGAGGTGGTAGGTTCAAACCCAACCCTGGCCAATAACTGAAAAAAAAAAAAAAAAAAAGTCTATTTAAACTAATGGGCTCAAATTTTAATTCAATTAGTCTTGGATGAAACTCAGGTTAAGTTTTATGAAAAGCTCCCAGGAGATTCTAATGTGCAGATAAAAGTTCACTTGAAAAGCACCCTTTTAAGGGCTGGGCTCAGGATTATGCTTGTAATCCTAACACTCTGAGATTAAGGCAGGTGGATTCCTTAAGCTCAGGAGTTCCAGACTAGCCTGAGCAAGGGTGAGACCCTATCTCTATTAAAAATAGAAAAACTAGTTGGATGTTATGGTGGGTACCTATACTCTAAGCTACTAAGCAGACTAAGACACAAGAGGATTGCTTGAGCCCAAGAGTTTGAGGTTGCTGTGAGCTATACCACAGCACTCTACCCAGGGCAGCAAAGTGAGATTCTGTCACAAACAAACAAACAAACAAAAAACAAAAACAAGTACTCCTTTAAGCATTTCTGGAAGTCCGTGGCAGATGTCTCCTGTGTGCCTAGGACCAAGTCTGGTCAGTCACCTAGGGTCTATGTCCTTTCTTCCTTTCTCTTCCACTGTGCCTTCTTTAGTTGAGCACTGCCCTATCTGCCTGACACTGCCTCATTCTTGTGCCTTCCCAAAGTTGTTTGCCTCTTCCTGGTCACTGATATCACTTCTGCAGGCACTGCTACAACAAGGAACCACAATGGAATCCACAGGGTACCACTCCCAGTATCAGAGCCACTAGGCCTCAACATTAATAATATTAACAAATGTTAACAAATATTAACAAATGTTAATAACATTAATAAACATGTAACAATCCCTTACCAGAACTATTCTAGGCATTTTACATTTATTACATCATTTCACCATCACAACTTTATGAGGTAGACATAACAAAATTTTACAGAGAGGTAACTAACACAGAGAGACTATTTTGTAAATATTTTGTACAATTTTGTAATGAATAATTTATAAATAAAGGTACATTTAGCTACAATTTCCCATTTTCCCTATGTATGGCAACTTTAGGAGCAACTTTTAGGACACTCTAAAAGTTGGGTTTTTTGTTTTGTTTAGTTTTGTTTTGTTTTGTTTTGAGATAGTCTCACTTTGTCGCCCTTGGTAGAGTGCCATGGCACCAGAGCTCACAGCAACCTCACATGTTGAATGGATTCAAGCTGTACTGAATGGCCAACTACATACATACTGTACTCTCCTACTTACGACTAAGGCTTTCTAATTAGGCCAAATGTGTTGATTCAACCATCTCCCGCCTTCTGAAGAAGTCTCTCATTAGGCTTCTTGGTCTTTGAGTTAAAAGCTTTTGGCAGGTTTGCATCATATTCTAAGAGTTGACTCCACCACATAGGGTGAGGATGGGACATGATATTGTACATGCAAATTTATAGTTCTCTTTTTTGGTAATGTGTAATGACTGGGAATGTCAGGACTACTCTGTAACAAGATCCATTCATTGCTCTTGCTTAGCCTGCATTTTGAGACTTCATCTGTTATTCGGATATAAGATGCATTTATGTGAACTTTCTCCTAACCTCAAGGTACACACACTATTAGAACATTTATATTTCTTTCTTTCTCCCTAGAACAAATATTGCGAATTCATTGGCCAGTGTGTAATAACGTAATAGCTCTTTCTTCTGCTCTAAAATCTTTTATTTATTGAAAGACAACTGTGCCAGATATTATACCAATTGCTTTGCACATAACATCTTATTTAATCCTCCCTCTTAACATATAAGATTGTATGTTTTTGGCTAATTTTTTATTTTTTATTTATTTATTTATTTATTTATTTTATTTATTTTTTTTTTTATTAAATCATAGCTGTGTACATTGATATGATCATGGGGCATCATATACTAGCTTCATAAACCATTTGACACATTTTCATCCCAATATTCAACATAGTTTCTTATCTTTTCTAGTTAT
>CAUYPK010045003.1:0-15061 GCA_963574355.1 Loris lydekkerianus
CTTGAGATACTTTACTAAGAAGAATATGTTCCAGCTCCATCCATGTAAACATGAAAGAGGTAAAGTCTCCATCTTTCTTTAAGGCTGCATAATATTCCATGGTGTACATATACCACAATTTATTAATCTATTCATGGATCGATCAATCCATTGCATATTTTAGCCAGGAAAGGTGTTTTTCCTAGAAGCCACACTATTTATCTATTCAAAATATATTTATTGAGCACCTGCCATGGGTAAAGCTCTTTTCTAGATGTTGAGAAAACAGGAGGGGCGTTATTATGACCAGTGCTGGGAACTGTGCAGAATTCAGATTGAATCAGACATCCCAGCACTCCAAATGCTTTCAACTTACTTGAATTACTTTAGAGAGAGAGACAACAACTGATAGCCATACATTAGTTCACATTTCGCTTATGGAATACTCACTATTCCAGGGACTGTGCTAAATAGACTACATGTTGACAGTACAGAGATGAATTAAAATGCATTCCTCTCCTCCCCCACCCCCAAAGTTCACCCTCACATGGAGGAGAGCTATAGGAAAGCAAATGATTGTAGTTCAGTGAGGTCAAGGCCATACAATATGGAAGCACGCTTGTGATGCTTCACGCTCCTTCGTTAGGGGAGACTGCCTAGAAGAGGGAAAGCCTCAGCTGTGCCTTGTAGGATGTGGGATCCAGCAGAAAAATGAAGGCATCCCCGGCTAAGGGGACAGCATGAGAAAAGGATGCGTGTGTGTCCTCTGGGGGCAGGTGGCCAAGCCGAGGGGCTCTGGATTTTTCCTGCAAGAGACAGGAAGCTGCTGTAGAGTTCTTAGCAGATGAATGACTGGCTGGGCTGGCATTTTATAGCTTCATATATGTAGATAACCAGTGTGTGTTTGGTGAGAGGGGCTGGAGGTGGCAATGCCAGCCAGGAGGATGAAACCAAGGATGATGACATCTAAGAGCCTGAGATGAGCGGCTCTCAGGATGAGGGCCCTGTGTGTGGCATGTGACTCTCAGGATGAGGGCCCTGTGTGTGGCATGTGATTCTATGGCCTGGGCAAGTGGGAAGTTTTCACCAGGGAACAGGAGTTGAGGAGAGCTGAAAGGGGAACTTGGGCCTAAGGTAGAGGTGGGCAGAGAGGGCTTGGGAGGGCTGTGGTCCCTGATAATAACAACAGGCGTTTCCCTTCACTGTGGGCAATTGGTGAGGTCACTTAAAACAACGATGTTGTGGGGAAGGCAAGCCCCATTTCAAAGGCATGGAAATGAAGGTCAGAGAGGTTGATAACTTGCCCAAGGTCACCAACTGCACAGTGGCGTTTACTGTCTTTGGTTCTGCATGTCCCCTGGTGCTGAGGGTTAGACCTGAAGCAAGGCCACCCCAACGCCCAGGGCTTGCTCTGGAGTTCCGCCCCTGGCGGCCTTGGCCACCGCCTCCTCCCGCCCAGAGGCCCCTCCCCCACTGGGGCGCGCCCGCTTCCCGAGACCGCGCCCCGCGGGCGCGCCTGACAGCCGTCAAACCCATCACCTCTGAGATCAGAAGGGCTCAGAGTAGACATTAGTGCTGCGAGCTGAGGAAACACACAGAAGAGCAATTAAAGCAGACGCATGGTGGCAGGCCTGCCTTTAATGGTTTGCAGCTGCAGAGAGCACGGGCCTCCCCCTTTGGGCTCTGCCCTGCTGCTGGGGCAGCCCCTCTGAATCCGCATCCTGACCAATTACATCCCCATGTGTGCTGCAGGCGTAAAAAAATGGAAAGTGAATAATCCTGCGTTCTCCTCTGCGTGGCGAGCAGCTTTGATCCTGGCTAGGTGGCCCTGTTCCTTCAGAAAGTTCATCTCGTCTCAAAGTGACATTAACCTCCACCCAGAGACCTGCGAAATGACCACAATTCATCTTCAGACTCGTCTGATCAAAGCTGGGTTGGGTTTTTATTCCTTTTTTTTTTTTTTTTTTTTTTTTTTAATTTTTTGCTTCCCAGTCCCTCCTTTCTAACATTGGTTTGCTGCCAATGTTTTCAGGCCAAAATCAAAAGGAATCGCCTATTAATATCAGGCTTCTGTAACAAGGCCACCATTGTTTGCTTTCAGAGCACTTATGGTCTTCTGGAGACACAGAGAGAGAGCACGTACGTGAGTGAGCCCGGGTGTGTGTGTGTGTGTGTGTGTTTAGAGAAGCGATTTCAAAAACGAGCAGTTAATAATCTCGGTTCATTTCAAACATGTGCTACATCTCAATGACTCTGGCTATAGATTCAGATACTGAGCACCTGTTTTATTTTGCAAGCACTGAGGTCTTCGAGGCATGCTTAGTAGGAAGACCTATTTTAATGGTGCAAATGCGGTGGTGGCCACACTGGTGCTGTGGTGTGAAGTGCAGGCAGTGGAGAGGAGAGGAGCGCCAGGCATTGCAGGTACTTGTGGCAGTGGACTTGGTAGCAGTGGGGCTAGTGCAGGGCTGGAGGGGTGGCTGAGGGCTGATGGTAGGGGTGTTGGTGTGAAGGAAATGAGGGAAGAGATGGAGGGGTTGGAGGAGGAAGGACAGGAGGAGTTGGGAAGGGGGAGGTGATAGTGAGGCAGGGGCAGCGTGACTGATCATAAGGACAAGTGGCTGTCCATGCTTTCTTTGCCCTGCCCCAGCTAGTCCCACAAGCTGGGAAGAATCCAAAGCTCATCCCAGCAATCTCCAGTTTCACCCAGCAGCATGCAGATCCTTTTCCCCTGGATCACTGGCAGGGGGTGGCCACTCCCAGTTGGCGCCTGTGTAGATAACCTTTGTTGGAAACAGCCCTGCATTCTTTTGAGGATGGAGCCCTATTTTCCATTTCTTCTGGCTGGTCCTTTTTTGAAGGTAGAGAACAATGGACCTCAATTTACCTTTTGGCAGCCTTTGATAACTGGGTGGGCCTCGTCATTTAGTGCCCATGACATTCAGGCTACATCTACAGACAGACTCATATCACGGTCAGACTGATTCTTTCCACACTTACTTTAGAGCAGTGTTTTTCAACCTTTTTTTTTTGTTTAATCTCACTGCACACTTAAACCTATAGTTAAACTTCTATGGCACTCTTAAATTATGTTGATGAAAAATGAGAGTAACAGAAAGAACGTACTTACTGCGCTTTGAACTTCTTTCAAAAATAATTTAATTAAGGATTTTTTAAAAGTCTCATGGCACACCTACAATCTTCTCAGGGCTCACCAGTGTTGAAAATCACTGCCTCAGAGGAACGGTCACAGGTTTGGATGAGATGGTTCTAAAGTGGCCTGTTCGTGGATGTGGAGGACAGGGCACACTTCTGCACTGCTGGTGGGAATGCCCACTAATACGTTCCTTCTGGAAGGATGTTTGGAGAATACTTAGAGAACTAAAAATAGACCTGCCTTTCGATCCTATAATTCCTTTACTAGGTTTATACCCAGAAGACCAAAAGTCACAATATAACAAAGACATCTGTACCAGAATGTTTATTGCAGCCCAATTCATAATTGCTAAGTCATGGAAGAAGCCCGAGTGCCCATCCACCCACGAATGGACTAGCAAACCATGGTACATGTATACCATGGAATACTATACAGCCTTAAAGAAAGATGGAGATTTTACCTCTTTCATGTTTACATGGATGGAGCTCGAACATATTCTCCTTAGCAAAGTATCCCAGGAATGGAAGAAAAAGTATCCAATGTACACAGCCCTACTATGAAGCCAAACTATAGCTTTCACATGAAGGCTATAACCCAACTATACCACAAGGCTATGGGGAAAGGGCCAAGGAAGGGGAAGGGAGGGGAGAGGTTTGGGTGGAGGGAGGGTAATGGGTTGGGCCACATCTATGGTGCATATTTTTATCTATAATAAAAAAAAATTAAATTAAAAACAAACAAACAAACAAAACAAAACAAATAAACAAACAAAAAACCAGTGAGACTAACATACTGGGAAGCAGGCAGAGAGTTCTAGGAGTTGGATGTTTGACCTGCATATATTTCTCTGTAATTTTAATTTCATTTGTTTCTATTTTAAATTCAAAAGAAACAAGAGGCTGTGAGGTAATAAAACAAACAAACAAACAAAAAACCCTTCTCATCTATTGTGCCATCACCTAGTTTTTAGAGTCCTCTACTGTTATTTATTGCTTGTACATCATTTCAAAGTATTTTCTTCTAATACAAGGAAATGCACCTTTTACTAGTCCAGTACTGAGGTACATTAAGCTGTCTCTACTTTTTTATAATTACAAGCAATGCTACAGTGAATAATTGTAAACATATTCCATTCCTCACTTAGGTTGGTATAATTTAACTGTTAAATAAAATTTTAGAGGAGAAATTGTTTAATCGAAGGCTAGGTACTTTTATGATTTTTTTTTCTGGAATATTTTTAATTTCATTTACTCCAATTGGCTAATACCTTTATGTGGCACATGAGTCAAAAGAAACATAAAGAGGATCGATGGTGAAAATAAATCATGTATTTTTCCTTTAGGAACTAGTCCTTCTTTCTTTTTTATATGCTTAAATTTTAATTTTGGTTGTTTGCATTTTGTGTATGTTTGTTTCCACTGATATTCAATGCATGCATCATATGTGATATGTGTGTTTGTACATACAGGTGCACACATATGATTATATATACATGCATATAAAAGCCGGCACATACATATTTAAGGGGATGCAAATACATATGTGTGTGTATACATCCATATACAAGTGTGCATATACACATTTGGGGATGTGAATGCATACATATATGTACACACACATGTACATGGATGTACATGCATGTGTGTTTTCAGTGTCTCCATATGGATTCAGAAAGCTGTTAGCAAAATTCTGGTTAACATATTGGTGTCATGTTTGGAACATGCTTCCTTATTGTCTATGCTTCAGTCTCAGTCATAGTTGATGGCACCTAATTTGGGGACTGCATGACATATGTGGAGTCTCACATAGTTTTTGTTAAATAATAATTTGACAGTGTGTATCAAAATTTAGAATGCCCTTATCTTTTGGTCTAGTAACACTACAATTAGAGAATTTACCTAACTGTGATTTTGCAGCTGTTCAGTAAGGTTAGTATTGAATAATATTCAAAGAAAGGTTGTTTTCAAAAGTAAATAACAAAAAAAAACTAAACCTGGGGTAAATTAATGAGCGTATTAATACTGAGCTGCTTAAAACAATTATGAAACATAATTGAATGTTATGATGTTTTTATAAAAATTAAACTCAAGGTAACAATATGGAAAGATAGCTAAAAACCTCCTAGGGGAAAAAAACACAAACCCTAGAATCATGTGTATACACATAGTAGGAATCTGTTATGTAAACGAGGAAGAAAGTATATATTCATATCCAATCTTAAATGATGTTGGGCTTTGAGGGAGATCAAAGGGTGGGAAGACTTTTACTTTTTCACATGGTGTGTTCTGTACGGTAAAAAAAATGTGTGTGCGTATATATGTGTAAATATATATGTATATGTGTATATATGTATATATGTGTATGTGTATATGTATATATGTATATATATGCATGTGTATATATGTATATATGTGTGTGTATATATGTGTATATATATATGCGTACACAGAGTACAAAAAAAGTGTACATATTTTAAGGAAGAAATTCTATTAAAATTGTAATACTGCTGATATAATAATCATATTGTTATTGTGGATATTATATCTTACATCTCTTCAAATTGCAGAAGTTAAACATGACTATTACAATTTTAATGCAGTTTTTCCTTTCTTAAAATGTATAGATGATTTTTGGCACTGTCTATGTACATATATGTGATTTTTAAAATATATCAAAAGTAATATATCTTCTTTTACTTCACCATATTAAATTATAAATTTATAATAAAAAAAAAAAATCACAATTATTAGAGAAGAAAAGAGCTACCTGACCTTAAAGACGCAACGTGGCTTCCTCTGTCTTTCTCCAGTTGGGCTGCATCAGCACCAGAATGAGAGCCACACAAAACACAGCTTTCAGGGTCAATCCCTCGAGAGTCTGATCCAGTAAGGCTAATGCGGAGCTCCATGTACATTAAGTACATGGACAATAGCAATAACAATATTTTGATGTGCAGTTTCATGTGGCAACCATAAGCCAGGTCAGAAGCTGTGGCCAATTTATTCACTAAGTAACTCTCAGTCTCAGAATTGAGATGCCAAGCTAGCACACTCTGATATATAACGAACTCTTTTTTAATTATTTTGGTATATTTGTGGGATAATATAGTACAGTGGAAAACACGTGGGCTTTAAAGTCAGACTGAGCTGTGTTTAAATGTTGACCCTGGAATGTACTCGTTGAACGACGCGAGGGTGTTATCCAACCTCTCTGAGCTTGTACCCTTACCTAACAAGGCCAGTAGAACACGAAAGACATTTAACAAAGTCTGTGGGACACAGCAGTGCGCCTTCACCTTCGGTAAGAACTATTACTATTTTTAGAGGCAGACACAATGCTGTTTGTTTATCTTTCTTATTATTTTATATGCTGGTGTATAATAGGTGCTGGCAGTAAGATGATCTGCATGTCAAACACAGTCCGTGGAAGGACGCTGGTGAAACAGGGATTTAGTAGAAAACAATGCTGGCTCTTACCAAGTCCTACTCCTTTAGAATGGCTTTCAGGAAGCTACCTGCCAGGGTTCTCAGAGACTCTTCTTTTTTTTTTGAGACAGAATCTTTGTCTGTCACTTTGAGTAGAGTGCCATGGCATCATAGCTCACACCAGCCTCAAACTCCTGTGCTCAAGTGATCCTTTTCCCTCATCCTTCTGAGTGTAGGAACCCACCACAATGCCAAGGTAATTTTCTATTTTTAGTAGAGCGGAGGGTCTCACTCTTGCTCATGCTGGTCTCCAACTCCAGAGTTCAAGCAATCCTCCTGCCTCGGCCTCCAGAGTGTGGCTCAGAGGGCTTTTTGTTATAGTCATGTCCAATGCACTTTGATTTCATCCTAGATTGCAGCACAACTATAGTCGCAGGGAAATTAACAATCAGTCAAAGCATCTAGAATTTAGAGAGAACGATATAGTATTTGACATCATTTTGTTCACTTCCTGCCCAGATGTTGGGTTCCTGAGACATTCAGGCACATTTTAGAGACTTACTTTTAAATACCTCAAAGAATGTGTCATGCTACTGGTTATAGAATACTAGAGTTGGAAGAGACCTTGGGAATACCTCCTTACTGGATAGTTCATTAGTCTATGCATCCAGTAAACATAACTCCAGCTCCAAGTGATGTAGTGCCTGCCAGGAGCCAGGGGTTACATGAATCACTTCCCATCTAGAAACCCCAATCCTTCTGCTCCCATTGCAAAGAAGTGTCAGTGTCGCACCCTACCGTTTAAGGAACTGTAATTCATAAGAATTGAAGGAAGCTGCCTGAGGTGATACCATTCCTGGGGGTTGGAGCTGACAGTAGGAGCCAGGTATATCTGGATACAGAGGTCATAACCTCCTACCCCACCACATTAAGTGACCTACCCGCTAGACAGCTGTGCAATGTGCCTGTGTCAACTATTAGTACTGGGACACAGCAAGTGACACATGATTAGGAGACGTTCCTGTTCTAGACCTGCTCCTGGAGAACTGTGTGACTTGGGCCAGCCCCTGAGCTGAGCCTCCCCGGCTTTACGGTCTCAAATGAAATCGGACCTACTTGCTCCCCTGTGCAGTGAAAGGAAAAAGGTCGGAGCTTGAAATGGAAGGCACTTTATTCTTCCTGGCCACTTTTGCTCTCATTATTTTTCTCTCAAGTAAAGATTATTTTGCTGTCTTGCATTGCTATTCCTGCTTCAGGGTCCATTGTCTTGGATGAAAAATAGAACCTGTCTCAGATATTATTGCCTGTGTGGTGAAGCAGACAAACTGTTTTCCCCACCCCTCCCCTTGTCAGAAGACATCAGCTCTCCCCTTGCTGTTCTCAGCTCTTGGCTGCACCTGCACTTTTCTTCCCTAAATCCTATTCATTCTCTTACATGCCATTAAGTCCCCCAAAAAGTGAGTCGGGGAGACCTGCTTTCCTCTGCAGCATGCTCAGGGGTGAATATGAAAGCAGAGGGGGAGGGGGCAGTACACACCGGCTCTCAGAGGGTCTCAGACTCTAAGCAAAGGTGTGGACACTTCCCCTGGTAAAGCACAGTGCAGCTGAAGGTCCCCAAAGAGTGGAGAGGCTTCAGCAATTTTAGAAAGTTCCCACTGGTGGCTGTGAGAGGATATGTAGAGACCATCTTTTAAAATGTGGAAATGACATTGTGACCATGTCACCTGATTCCCTCCTGTCTCTGTCCAGTGCCTTGGGATTACCATTCAACTGCGAGAATACCTTTCAAGTATCAAGTGGAGCATCAACAAATGATAAAGCAAACGGTAAAGCTGGACTCTGGTTCAGTGTCACAGTGGGAGGTGGATGTCTACCATGAGCTTTGCTAAGCAGGGAACCACCAGCAATCACAAAGGGGGCCTGTGTTTTTGTAGATCAGAGTTTTGATTTTCAGATATTTATTTTCATTGCTACCTCCTTCCCTTTCACCAGCACAACACCCTATCTACCACCCCACCCTCACTTCCCCCCTCTTCCAAACTCCACATCAGCCCTGAGTCCCCAGGGAAGAGGAGGCTGGATGCCTCACCTAGGCCTCTGGAAACCAAACAGCAGGCTCCTGTCTCCACGTTTAATGAGGAAAGCCCCAAGTCAGGAAGACGGGTGCCGAGGTTTTATAGAGGCTCTGGGCCAAATGGCTTAGCCAGGAATTCAACCAGCACTGCCCTCTGTCTCCTGGGAGCTGCAAAATGCAAACAGGGCTGGTAAAATGGGAGAGCAATTTCCCAAGCAGGAGACTGGGAGCTTTTAACGAGCTGAAGTGAGCCTACCACTCTCCAGCTTTGGTCCTCCAGCCTGGCTAATTAGATTCCCGGCTGTAAGGAGTCCTTTGATGACCCAGAGACAGCACAAAGGGTCAGTAGCACTGGGTCGAGGTGACGGTAATGAGTTAGCCACACGATGGGACTTCAGACATTTTGGAAGGTTTCCCTTCCTTCTCACCCTCTCCCCCTTCTTCCTTCCTCCAAATCATGCCTTCTTTCTACTAAGGGGGCAGTTGTGAATTTTTCAAGGAAAGATAAAATGGTCCAATGAAGCGTGTACACTTCCCTGGAGCAGAATAGATATGCTGTTAATTATGGAGTTCATCCACTCACTCATGCACTCTCTGTTTTTGTTTTCCATTGACCTACTTAGATTCTAGGCCAGCATTTGGGATACAGAGATGACCTTGTTTTACATTTAAGAAAGAGATAATCCAAGTATGTGAAAAATTACCAAATAATTAGGAATGACCAGAAGCACATTGTGGACGGAGTATAACAGCAAATGAGGGTCGGCAGGGGCAGGTGAAGGAGAAGAGGACAATTAGACTGGGTTTTATAAAATAGCTCACTTTCTGTGTTAAAACACAAACAAAAAAAGTGAGATAAGTCGGTGAGTTAAAAGAAAGTAAAGCACATTTCAGAAAATTGGAATGATATGAACAAAATTAGATGCTCAATAATTACCATGATGTGCAGTGGTTCAGGGTGATGGTTGGTGAACTCTGACTGGTGTCCAGGGGCCAGGGGCCTGTGTCCCTCCTCAGGGATCCTGAGGAGGCGGAGAGGAAAGGCCTGCTCACTCCCACCTCTGCCTGCCCTCTAAGGCTTAAGTCACTTGGTATAACTTGTAAAAAGTGGGTCTGTTATAGACTGAAGGTGTGCCCTCCCCAAATCCATATGTTGAAGCCCTAACTCCCAGTGTGGCTGTTTATGGAGATGAGGCTGGCAATGAAAGAGAAGTTCATAAAGGTGGGGCCCTGATCCAATAGGATTAGTGCTGTTCTAGAAGGAGATACCACAGAACTAGCTCCCTCCCTCTCTGCAGGCACACACCAAGGAAAAGGAAAAGCCACGGGAGAGAAGGGGCCCAAGGAAAACCAGAAACCAACTCTGAGGAAAGCGGGCTCCTGGATGTCCTAGCCTCCAGAACTGGGAGAAAACAAATCTCTGTCGTTTAAGCTGTAACACATAAGCAGGCTGTATGTGTTTTTGTTATAGCAGCCTGAACCAGTGCAGAGCCCCAGGAGCCACCAAGTCAGTGGTTTTGCCCTCAGTTCTGCTCACAGGGACATTCTTCATGGGAAGATCTCCTGATTTTGTCTGAGGTGGAGTCAGCTCTGAATACCGCATGATGAGTCTCCACAAGGACTTCTTGCCTTTCCTTTAAGATGCTAGTTCGTCTGTCTTGTGCCATATGATTCCTGTTAGAGAGAATTCTTTTCTTTGGTCTTACTGTGAGACTTGGTCAGGTGACATAATCTGGCTAATAGTTCATGAGAGAAACAAACACACGTTTTGTGTTGAGCAAAAAGCAAAAAGCATAAGATTTTCTCCATGGCCTTAACATTCTGTTCCCCTCTGCCATGAGAATAGCATGTTCCAGACTGGAGCTGGTTCTTTAGCCCAGATCCCCAAATAAAGAAGATAGCTGCAATCACGTCACATTGGGACGGTCGATACATAGTGATGCAGCAAGTACACAACGTGACGCATACCCCTCCGTGAGTGTTGGGCTTGCTTGTTACTATGGCATAACAAAGACAGTGCTGACTGATGGAGCCACCTCATGCTATCAGCACAAACTTTGGCTCTGATAACATTCATTATATAGTTTCATATTACTGTCTATGTTTTGAGGTGCTTATTCTACCTGGCCTCCTTCATATCACCCATTATCTCATTTTTCATTGGAATATTTTTTTTAAACTCTCAGTTCTTAGCTCAGGCACTGGTCCACTCTTCTCCTAGGGACCTGTTGGTTGGGCCCACTTTTAATGTCCTCAATCTCCTGGGCACAGCTTCATCACTACATTCACCAAAGGCAGAATGAACATGCCTCTGCGTCTCTCTCCTCTACTAGACTTTAGAAGGCAGTCAAATCTATTACTTTTCACAACATCTGGCTAAGGACTGACAAATAAGGAAGGGTGTTTTTTAATATGAGACATCTGCATGTCACAGAAATTTCAGTCCCTAGAATCTCTGCCCTGATAATCACTTTGTTCTGACACCCATTGGGCTGAAGGGCCCCTTTCTGTTTCGATTAAGTAAGGCACAGTAAAATCAGGGAGCAGCTCTGTGAATATAAAGGAAGAAAACTCAGTGCGGTAGCTTCATATCAAATCCTAAACAAGTCTGATTAACAAGATGAGCATGTCCCCAACTGCACAGACACTGAGACGTCTTCACTTCAGCAAGACTCACCTGACATGATTCCAGGTGTTCTCATTAAGGCAAAGAGGAACAAGGGAGAACGATGAGGACCAACTTGGCAGACATACAATTCTGCCAGCCCAGAGACCTCCTTAGTTTCTATCCCACACACCTGCATGTGTGTGGACACTCATCACAAGTCCAGAACAGGACAAGGAGAAGATGACATCATCTGGAATTGCTATGCTAAAGTTCCCAGAGACAAAGTGTAGGGTCCAGCGCAAAAAATGTATGTACTTAGTAAATACGGTTTTATGTTCTGAACCAGATTTTAATTTAGTATAATAATAAAGAGACAAGCAAAATGATGGAAATTTCTCTCATAGACTTTTCTGAAGGGAACAATAGAAGATTTTAACTTGATACTTCAGGAAAGTCTCAAAGGAAGAGATAGTAATTGGAGTGAGCTTTGAAAGATGAGCTGGTTTTCAATGAAGAGTATCAACACATACACACTCGCACATGCAAGCCTGATTGGTGATATAATATGCGGGGACTGTGTTTATAACAAAGAAAAACATCTCTAAACAAATGAATTTCTTTGGGGACATGGAGAAATTATGCCAGCGAAAATATTTGGTATGTAACACTTGGTTCAATATAATTGATTCATTAAACAAACAATAGTCATGAACAGCTTCTGATTTCACAATCTCCATTTAAAATATCTTCCAGGTTTGGATATCAGAGGAAAATAAGAGCTTCACCTCATAAAGCGATAATTTCTTATTTGCCTCATCACTTAACAATTAATTTAGAAGACATGGCAGCTAACGGAAAGAGAAATGGACTTGGAACTTAAAATCCTGGCTCTCCATCCTTTCCTGATTGCATTTCACTGGGAAAATATCTGATTGGGACTCAGACACCCATCTGTGAGATGGGAAGACATGTAATACAATATTTGTCTATTGTACAAATGATAATATAAGGTGCCAGCCACATAGAAGTCATCAAGAGGCCTGCAACTCGGACTTTTCATGTTATAATAAAAAAGTACTAACAAGCAAATACTGCTGCTATAATATTTCCAGAAATCAAATCCACAAATTATTTTAAAATTATGAAAATGTACCATTTTTAAGAACATTCAAGATAGTTTGTCTAAGCTCTGACAGTAAATTAAAAATAAAGTTTTTAATATCAAAATGGTTCATGTCAGAATGTCATCTTACCTTTGTCTTTGTAACTTCCTTATCACATATAGAAAAAGGATAGATTTAAGAACATTTGGAAATAAAACAAATCATCTTTTATGCCACAGACCCTCAGATAAATATGCTTTTCAGGAAAAAAAAAAAAAAAAACCAGAAGAATTGTGTATAATATCCTCTACATTGGTTTCATATTTAACTTCCAGAACCCAAATATGACATTGTCACTCTCCTACTCAAAATCCTTTTGAGGCTTTCTATGTCAAAAGAGGTAAAGTCAGGCTATTACAGGGGTTCTTTGGCAAAGGCAGAGCTTCATCTTTCAGACCAGCCTGTGGCTCTGGAAAGACCAGCTGGTGACCACCGCAGGGAGGCAGAGCTTGTTGTGACTTCTCTAGTTAGCTGGGCCACTCACTGCCTTTGCTCTGAGGTTGGTGAGGTTGCTGGGTGGGCTCTGATACCAAATGAGACCACTACCTGGGTTCTGGGTTCTGCTGTCTGTTGAGACCACTATCTGGGGTCTACTCTCTAGGGAGACTACTACTTGGGCACTGCCTCCATTGTTGGTTGGGAACTGCAATGACTTCTGCTCAGGCCAGCTACAGGACCTATTATCTGCCTGGGTCATTCTGCTCTTAGGGATCTGGGGCTGGACAGGGCTATGAACTAAGCTCCAAGATCAGGTGGAGTTGCTTCTTGATCCAGGAGAGAATGCAGGCCAGCCTCTGCAAAAAAGCACAACTAAGCAAAAATACACTGTCTCTTTCAGTGTATTTTCAGAGTGGGCTTTTGGCTAAGTTGAGCCGCTATTTGACCTCCTAGCAAATGTACATAAACCCTTGTGCTTCTCTGATGTTCCCAGAGGTGGGAGTTTCCTGCCTGGGCCTGGGTTCTTGTGCTGGCCTGCTGGTTTGATTTCTATGCTTGACACATGACTGAAACTTTGTACCAGGTAAAGGATTCGACTGTGCATGCTCTTTGAAGGGCCAGGAGAATGCCCTGTATAAAAGGGCCCCCTTTCATCATTTGGTTTAGTTTAATATCCAGGACACATCATGGGACTTCGCTTGGTTTACATGTGGGCTGCATTGTGCATGAGTGTGTTAGATCAATATCTACATCTATTTTTAGAGATATAAATAGGCGTCACCCAGTAGTTCATATACTAATGCATACATGCATTTGGGGCTAGACCCAATTTACAATTAAGAAATAGAATTATAAAATATTTAAAATGTATTAACCTATATTGAGCTGCATACAGTTTGTCTTTAAATGACATTGTTTTATTTTGATAAATCCAATGTGTTGGGAAAGATATTTTGTAATTATTAATCACTGTGGTCTTCTTTCCCCCCAAGAATATGTTTTACTACCCTATTGACCTCCTGCATTCAGGGAGCTAATTATATTCCCATAGAATGCAGAGAACAAAAGTGACAAGACTTAGGTGACCTAGGGATAACGGAGAAGATTCGGAATAATATTTAATTGGTCAGACACAGTTTGTCCTCCTCTCAGCCAATTATTTGATAAAGTTTTCCTGGCTTGGAGAGAGGAGAAGGAATGAAAGGGGGATGGGATATATCCATAGAGAACTTCTGAGAAGGGCTGAAGAGTTGAGGGTCAGGGCCGAGGGCCATGGAGGGCAGGCCCTTGAGAGGGAGTGTCAGACGGAGTGCTGAGGCCGAAAGCTTTGGGCAGTGGCATGAAATCCACTTGCCCAGGCTGACATGAGAAAATACAAAACATTTTCTATGAGCCTATAAGAATAGCTCAGATCTGGAGGCCTGCACAGGCCTGATGGGGCGGGGTGGGGAAGCAAGCACATTGCCACTCATGCCAACATGGACAGGGGACATGGGCTAGTAATGGTTGGGGCCAGGCTGGCCAGGTGTCCGCCCTGGCTTATCTATTGTCCAGTCTTCCAGGGAGAGAAACGGTCCTAATAGGAGAGTAATCTTAGCAGTCTTCTTAGAAGGGAACAGGAGGAGTGAAAGAGCCGGAGTGAGCAGGGCGTGAGAGAATGTGCGCCCCCCAGCTGACCTCCCCTGCGGCTACTTACAGACGTGGTCCTGTGGCTACTTGCACCACAGGTGTAGAGACTGCCAAGCACTGATGCTCTCCTCTTGTGTAATCTTGTGTTAAGGAGAGCCAGATTCCTTCCCCATGCCCTTATCACCCAGGTGTCAGCATACCGAGCTGTTATGGGTGTTTCTTATTGCAGAGTGTTCCGAGTTTAGCTCTTGCTTCTCCTTCCCAGGAAGCTGTATGGTCTGCTGCAGGTAACAACGCTTGTGCCCCCTTTGCAAAAGTTCTGTCCGTTTTTATGAGTCTGCTTTAAACTGTAATATCTCAGTGAATAGTTATTCAATTTAATCAAAGTAAGGCCATTTGAATCAGTGCACTTTTTCCAACGTAACACAAGTCAATTAATTTCGTCGACATAAAAATTGGGTGCTCGGGATTCGATGAAGTCAACGAAGGCCGTTTTTGCTAGGTCCTGATTGGCAAAGGTTCTACCAGTGAGAAAGTTATCAAAGTACTTGAAAAGATGGTAGTTGGTTGGCAAGAGGTCTGGGGAGT